>JAPYYV010002996.1:0-19313 GCA_030522625.1 Copidosoma aretas
CATTATCATCATCATCATCATCATCATCATCATCATCATGATCATCATCATCATCATCATCATCATCATCATCATAATCATCATCATCATCATCATCATTATCATCATTATAATTATTAATATCATCAATATGTTTAACACCATCAAAATCATAATTATCATCTTAAACATTATCGACATCATTATCATTATCATCATCATTAATTCAGTTGTCGTTATCATTATCGTCATAGTTATCATAATTATCATCATCATCATCATGATGATTATTATCAACATATTTGATATCAGTGTTATCATCATTATCATCATTCTCGACGTAATTATCATCATCATCATTATGATCAGCATCATAATTAACATTTTTATCTTTATCATCATGATCATCATTTACATGATAATCATCATCATCAGGATTAAATTCATCATCATCTCATCCTTCATGGACATCATCAATAACTTTGCTATAATCGTTATTTTTCCTACTACAATCGTGACCTTGATATAATTATTATCATTATTATCATAATTGTTATTGTTATCATAATGATTATCATCATCGTCATTATTATTATTATAATCATCTTGGACATAATTATCATCGACATTATGATCGACCTCGGCATAATAATCATCTTTATCATCATAATTATTATTTTATCACTATGATCAGGATGATTATCATCATTAATCATCATTATTATCCTCATTATCATGATTATCATTCACATGATAATAATCATCATTATTGAAACGTTAATAGACATTTTTATTGTCATTGTCATAATCATTATCATAACTTCTATCATTGTTATCTTTATAATCATGATTATTACCATTATCATCATTATTATCATCATTATCACTATTATAACCATCATTTTAATCATTATCGACACCATTAACATCATCCCTATCATCATCATTATCATTATCATCATCATCATTATCATTATCATCCCTATTATTAAAATCATTATAAACATTATCATTTTCATCATAATAAGTATTATCATCGACATAATCAACATGATTATCTTAATCATTATTAACATCATTATAATCTTTATCATCATCATCATCGTTGTAATTAGAGTTATCATCATTGTTGTCATCATTATCATCATAATCATTAACAAACTTATTTTTGATCTCTTGATTATAATCATCATCATTACTCTAAATATTATTATTATTATTAGCATCATGATCATTATCATTATTATAATCATTATCATCATAATCATCAGAATTATGATAATTATCTGAACCATCATCGAGATCATCATCATCTTTATCATCATGATAATTATCTGGATCATCATGATCATCATTAACATCATAATCATCATTATCATTAAAAGAATCATCATCAACTTAATCGTCATGAATATCATCATCATCTTTATCATGATCATCATCATCATCATCATAATCAGCAACATTACCATTATTATCATTATCATTATCATCATTATTATCATTTTATTTATAATAAGCATCATCGTCAACATCATTATCATTATCATAATTATTATTATTATTATTAGTATCATAATCATCATCATTATGATTATCCTAATATCTACGATCATTAATAATATCATTTTTATGATCATGAAAATCAATATTATAATCCAGATGATCATCATTAGTATTATTTGCACTATCATTAAAATAATCGTTATCATCTTTACTGTCATCATAATCATTATAATTATGGTACTTACTAATAACATAATCATTATTGGTATCATCAACATCAGAATCATTATCATCATCTTTATCATCATGAACCCAATTAACATTTTTATTATCATTAATATTATTATTATTATTAAAATGTGCATCATCAACATGGTTAGTATCATCATGATCATTATAATAAGCATCGACATCATCAGCATTATCCTGATCATCATTTTCTTAAATATTTTAATTATTATGATCATCATCATAATTATCAACATCACCATCGTTATCATTGTCATGTTTTTCATGATTATTACCATCATCATTATCATCATCATTATCATCATTTTTTATACTATCATTATTATCATCATTATTATCATTAACCCTATTATCATTATCATCAATAGCATCATCATTTTCTATACTATTATGATTATCATCATCGTGATCATCATCATATTCTTGTTTTTATCATCGTTATCATGATGATCATAATAATCATCAGAATCAGCATTATAATCATTATTATCAGCATCAGTAACAGCATTATCATCATCATCCTAGTCTAAATCATTATTGTAATTATCAGCATCATTTCCATCATCATCGCCATCATTATCATCTTTATCTTTATCATTAATATTATCATTATCATCATGTGCATCATAATCATCATTATTATTTCAGGCCTTTTAAAAGTTATTATCATCTTTATTATCATCACTATCATCATCTTCATCATCACCATAATTATTAACATCATAAAAATCGTAATCATTGTCATCATATTTATTTCAATCATCATCGGCAATATTAATAATCCTTAATATCACGATAATCATAAACATTGTCATAATCTACATCGTCATCATTATCGTGTCCACCATTATTGTAATCTGTATCATCACTATCAACATCATTATCAACATAATTATCATTATGATTATTATAGACAGCGATATCAATAGCATCATCATTATTATTAACGCGATAATCATAATCATCATCATTATCATTATCATGATGATCCTCATCAAATTCATCATTATTAGTACTACCATCATTATTATCATCGCGATCATCATCATGATTATAAGTATCATGATTATCATCATCATCATTATCATTAGTACAATAAACATCGTCATTATAATGATCGTTATCATCATCATCCTTATCAAACTTTTTTTTCTTCTAATCATTATCTTCATTATCATCATCATTATAATTATAAAGATAATATCAATCGTCATTAACATTATTATCATACTTATTATCCTTATAATCGTGATCATGAATAACAACATCTTAATCAATATCAACATCATCAACAACTTAATAATCCTCATTATGATAAAAACTAAAATTATTATCAGAATTGTCATCATGATCTTTATCATTAGAATGATAATAATCATCATCATAATCATTATCATCATAATCATTTTCATCATAATCATCATCATTATAACCATTAATATAATCATCGTCATTACTATTATCCTTATCATCACGATCATCATAAACATCATCGTTATCTATATTATCATTATTATCATTGTAATCATTATAATAATCATTTTTGTCACCAATATTATCATGACTATTATCATTATGAACATCATAATAATCATTATTATAATCAGCGTCATCGTTATCATCATTTCTAACTATGATCATCTTGATCTTTATCAACATTATCATTGTAATTATCATCATTATCCTAAACATCATTATCATAATCATCCTAATCATAATAATTATTCTTTTACTCATCATAATCCTTATTATCATCTTAATCATTATCATTATTATCATTATTATTATCATCATCATTATCATTAACATCATATTAATTAGTATTGTTTCATAATCTTCATGATCAAAATCATCGTCAAGAGCATCATCGTAATCATAAGCATAATCTACATCATAATGAATTTCATGATCATCTTTTTCATTACCATTGTAAATATTATAATCTGAATCATCATCCTTATTATCACCATCATCGACATAATTATCTTGATCATTATCATTATAATAAACTTCATCATCATAATGATAATCATCATCGTCAACGTTATTATCCTTATGATCTTGATTATCATCGACATCACCATCATAATCCTCGACATTATAATCATCTGTATTATCTTTATAGTCATTTACATCATCATCAGCTCTATTATCATCATTATAAGCATTATTATCGTCGTAATCATGCTAATTATCAAAATCAACTATATCATAAACATCCGAAATATCATTATCATTATCATGGTTATACTCATAGTCCTTAATATTAGCGTCATAATCATCATTATTATTATCCTTATTACCATTCTTAATATCATCATCCCAATCATCTTTATCATTAATATTATCAACCTTATCACCATTAACATTAAAAACAATATAATCATCATCATCACTATCATCATTATCATTATTCAGATGATGATCATCATCACCGACAGTATCATTATCATTATCATTAGAATCATCGTCATTATCATTATTGTCATAATAATAATCATTATCATAAAAATCTTCATCAACATCATGATCATCTCTATAATCATTATCATTATCGTAATCAACATCATTATCAGGATTATTATTATTATAATTATTATCATCGTCATCATTGTTATTGTTTCTATCATCATCATTATGATCATCACCATAATTATTATGATCATAATCATCAACATCATCATATTCCTCACAATCATAATCATCATCTTAATCATCGTCGACATAATTATCAACTTTATCATCATCATATTAATCATGATTATCTAGTAATTAAGATCAACATCTTAATTAACTATATCACCATCATTAGTATTGAAGACCTTATCATCATCATCATCTTCATTACCATGAACGTTTTTGTCGTTATTATCAATATCATCATTATTTTTCGCATCACAGCGATCGTAAGCACGAGTATCATCATTATCATTACTATAATCATTATCATTATTATTTCTTTCATCGTAAGCATCAATATCATCATTATCATTATTATTATCATCATTATTATTCTTATACTAATCATAATCATCTTTGTCACCATCAACATTATCATAATCATAATCATCATCATTATCATCATAATTTTGATCGTCAGCATCCTTTTATAATAATCATTATTATTATCATTATTATAGGCATCATAAACAGTGTAATTATGATCAGCATCATTGTCATCTTCATTATCATCATTATCATCCACATTATTATCATTATCATCATCTTTATCATCATCATCATTCTAATCCTCAGGGTGATAATCATTTTCTTTGGCATCATCATCATTATCATTATTATTATTATCATCATCATCATCATTATCCTAATTGTAATCATCAGAATAATCATTTATATCATCCTCATCATTATCATCATCATTATTATCATAACAATTATAATTATCATCATTTCTATCATCATCATTGAAATGAGCATAATCATCATCATATTTATTATGATCAGCATCATAATCAACATTTTCATTCTCATCATTATTATCAACTCTTACATGATAATCATCATTATCAAAATTTAATCATTACCATCTAAACCTTTATGGACCTCATCATTATCATTGCTATAATCATTATTATTCGTACTATTATCGTCACCGATATAATCATTATTATCATCATTATCATAATTATCATTATCATTATCATGATTATAATCATCATCATTATAAATAGTATCATTATCATCATAATTATCATAATCATGTTAATTATCTTAATCATCATCGACATAATCGTCATTTTTATTATCATCATAAGTATCCAGATCATCATAATCATTAATAACATTATATTTATCATCACCATGATTCTAATAATTATCATTATCTCAATTGACATTGACATTATCATTGTCTTTATCATCATCATCATCATAAGCAACATTACAATTATCATCATTATTATTATCATCGTTATCATAATCTTTTTTATAATAAGCAACATCGTCAGCATCATTATCATTATTAGTATTATTATTATTGTTATTATCATAATCATCATCTTTATCATGATTATCCTCATCACTATAATCATTAAATTTATAAATCGTTCGATTCTGACAATCATTATAATCCTCATGATCATCTTCATCAACATTAGTATTATTCTTACCATTATTAAAATAATCGTCATTAACATTATTGTCATCAAAATCAGTATAATTATGTTAATTACTATTTACATCATTTTTTTTTTATAATTATAATCAAAATCATTATCATCATCTTTATCATCATGAACGTCATAATCATTTGTATCAATATCATTAGTATTATCATTATTAGATTTTACATCATCAACATCGTCATTATTATCATGATCACTTTAATTATCATCAACATCATCAGTATTATCATCATCATTTTCGGAATTATCCTCATTATTATGATCATCATAAAAATTATCAACATCATCATCAATATCATTGTCATATTTTTTACCATTATCATCATCATCATTATCATCTTTATTAGTATCATCATTTATATTATCATTATTATTATCACTAGCATCATTATCAGTATTATTATGATCATCTTTATCATCATCACAAATGCTATCATTATAATCATTATCATTATGATTATCGTGTTTATCATTATTATTATCATAATCATTATTATTTTTTCAAGCCATATTAACATTATCATCATCTTTATTATCACTACCATCATCATTATCATTACCATAATTATTATTATTGTAAAAATTGTAATTATAATCATTATATTTATTACTATCATCATCGTCAATATTATTATCCTTAATATCAGGATAATCATCAACATTATTATAATTTACATTATAATTATTATCGTAAATATCATTTTTTAGTCTGTATCATCCTTATAATCATTATCATCAAAAAAATTATCGTTATTATCATTATAATCAGCGTCATCATCAGCATCATCGTCATTTTCAACGTGATAATCATAATCATCATTATAATCATCAGAATGATCCTAATTAACATCATCATTGTTAGTATTACCATCATTATCATCATCGTGATCATCATCGTTATCATCATCATCAATATAACTAGTATGATAAGCATCATCATTATAATAATCGTTATTATCATCATCCTTATCAAACATTATGATTATTCGAATCTTTATCATCATCATCACCATCATCATAATCATAAAGATAATCTCAATCGTCATCAACATTATCATCATAATTAGTATCCTAATAATCGTGATCATGAATAACTATATCTTAATCAATATCAAAATCATCAACATCTTAATAATCATCATTATGATCAAAACTTGAATTATCATTATACTTGTCATCAAGATCATCATCATCGAAATAATGATCATCATTATCATAATCATTATCATGATAATCATTTTCATCATAATCATCATCATCATAACCATTTATATCATCATCGTTATCACTATTATCCTCATCCTCACGATCATCATGAACATCATCGTTATCTATATTATCATCATTATCATTGTGATCATTTTAATAATTTTTTTCATCATTAATATCATCACGATCATCATGGTCAGCAAAATTATTACGATCATTATAATTAGGATTATTATCATTATTATCACCATTATCATGATCATCATCGACATCATCATGATTTATAATGACTTTCATCATTATAATCGTCATGATAATCATCATTATATTAAGCATCATCATCATCATTACTTACTATGATCATCATGATCCTTATCAAGATTATTATTCATCATCATCATCATCATCATAATTATTATTATCATATTCTTCCTAAACATAATTATTATTATTCTAATCATCATAATCATTATCATTATCTGAATTATTATCATTATTATCATTATTACTATAATCATTAACGTTATATTCATTTCTATCAACATCGTCGTCACTATTATCCATATCATAACGCTTATCATAAACATCATTGTTATTAATATTATCATTATTATTATCATTGTGATTATTACTGTTATCATCTTCATCATCCATATCATCATAATCATCATTATCAGCAGACCTTTTATCATCATTATTCTTAATAGCTTATACATCATTAGTATCACCATCATCATGGTTTTTAACGAAATAATTATCATTATAATTATCATCATCATCATCATTATAATCATTTCTATCATTATCATCATGATCACCATCATAATTATTATGATCATTATCATGACTATCATCATTTTCATCATAATCATATTCATCATTCTAATCATCATCGGCATCAAAATCATCTTCATCATCATCACTATGCTTGACGATCTTATCATCATCTTAATTATTATAATGATTTAAATCATTATTATCATCATCATAATTATTTCTATTATCATCCTTATCATCATTATATTTAGTATAATCATCATAATTATTATCCTTATCACCATGATCATTATCGACATCATTATCATCATTATGACTTTAAACATCATTATCTTCTTGAAACTTAACATCAACGTCATCACAAGTATAGTTATAGTCATCATTGGAATTTGTATCATTATCGTTATAATCATCATAATTATATCTATTTTTATACTTATTATTATGATCATCATCATAATTATCATCATAATCATCATTATTATTGACATCATCTTTAAAATCATTATAATCATCATTCTGATCATCATTATTACTATCCCAATCATCATTTACATTATCAGTATTATAATTATTAAGGTCATTTCAAACATCTTCGACATTATCGTCGTCATTATCATCGTGATTATCAAAAAAAAAAATCATCATCATTACTATTATAATCATTATTACCATTATCCTTATAATGAAAATAATGATCACCATCATCCTTATCATTATCATTATCATTGCAATTATCATTATCATCATTTTATTCGTCACCATCATCATTATCATCATCATTATCATCAACATTATCATTGTGATCATCATTATTATCTCCATTATAATAAGCATTAACATTAGCGTCATCATCATCATACTGTGATTATCATCATTATCATTATTCTTACGATCATTATCATTATCATCATGTTAAATCATCATCATTAACATCCTTATCATCACCATAATCATTATTATTATTATAATTATCATCATCATCATAAAAATTATTATTATCTTTAACATTACAATAATTATCATTATCATCTTTATTAAGAATTGTAATCATCATCATCATCGTAATCGTCACCATCCTTATTATCATCATGATTATCATCGTTTTCATCGCTACAATTATTATTCTCAGTATAATTGTAGGTAATATCATCATCAGCTCCATCATCATCATTATTGTCATCTACGACATCATTATCTTTTTCATACTCATTATCTCGATTATTATTGTCATTATTATTATCATCATCATTACTATTTTCTTAACTATCAATATTATTATTGTTATAATCATCATCATTACTATCATCACTATCATTTTCATCATCATCATCATTATTATCATTATCATCATGAACGTAATCATCATCTTTATCATCATGAAGATCATCATCATCATCATCATAATCATCATAATCATCATTATAATCAATATTATTATCTACATTATCATTAGTATTATCGTCATCCTTATCTTCAATAAAATCATCATCATCATCAGTATCATTATTTTCAAGTTAACCATCATTACTATGATCATTAACATCATTAACATTCATTAACATCAAATTTTTTAAATCGATCATATGAATTTTCATCTTTATTATCATCATAATTATCATAATTAGCATTAATAATATCATTAAAATAATAATCATCATCATCATCCTTATTATTATGATTATAATGATCATAAGCATTATCCATACCATCAACAACGTTATTATCATCATCATTTTTATATTAGGCACCATCATCATAATCATCTCCATCATTCTTATTATCATGATTATCATTATAATCATCGGCATCATCATTAATATTGTCATTATCGACATCATCATTATCATCATCATTATCATCGCCGTCATCATTATCTAAATTATTATATAAAGCATCATCATCATTAACTGTATCATTGTCTATGTCATCATTATTATTATCATAACTCCCATCGTGGTCATCATCATCACTATCATTATCATAGTAATAATCATAATTATTTTAACTATTATCAACATTATCATCTTTATTATTAATATCATTATCATAATGAGCATTATCGTATTTAAAAAATATTCATAATTAACAATATTATTATCTCTATCAACACGATCATCATCATCATTACTATAATTATCATCATCGACATCATCATCGTCATTATTATTATCATTATTATCATTATCATAATCATCGTCAGTGTAATATTAATAGAAATTTTCATCTTTACTATCATTATCTTTATTATCTCCATCAACACTGTTATTATCCTCATCCTTATCATCATGGCCAGTCCTATCATTTTCATCATTATCGTCATTATCCTTATAATTATCATTATTATCATCATTATTATTGTAACCCTATAATTATGATCAGCAATCTTTTGAACATCAGCATCATAATCATCATCATTATAATTGTCACCATAATCATTGTCATGATTTTAATGATTATCATGACCAACGTCTTTATCCCATTATAACGGTCATCGTAACTTCTTCTATCATTGGCACCATAATCACTATCACTAATATTATTTAAATCGATATTGTAATCGTCAATATAATTTTTATATCTTCATGACCGATATTATCCTTGTTAGCATAATCATCAATATAATTGTCATTACTATTCATATCATTATCATTATTAGCATCATTATGACCAACATCATCTTTATCCTTGTTATCATAATAATCATCATCATCAATAACATCATCATGATGATCATGACTATTATCATTATTGTCATCGTTTTCAACTTTATAATCATCATCATCATCATCCTGCGCATCATTATCATCATCATGACAATCATCGTCCTTATCATCATCATTATCATTCGTATCATTACTATCATCATGACGATCATTGTCATAACCATCGTCGTCACCATTATCATAATCATCATAATCATCATCATACCTATAATCATCATTATAATCATTATCATTATCATCATCAACTTTATCATCATCATCAACATCACCATGATCATCATTATTATTATTCTAATCATTAGTATCATCATTACCATCATTACGACGATCAAAATGATCATATCAATCATCATTCACACTATCATGATCATTATGATCCTTATCATCTCGATCATCATCAACATCATCATCATCATTACGATCATCATTGTTATCATCATAATTATCATCATCAATATTTTTAAAATTAGTATTATCATCATTTGTATCATTATCGACATCATCATTATCTATATTATCATTATTATTATAATTCTCATCGTCATCATCACCATCACTATCATTATCATCATTATCGTAATCATCATCAATATCATCATCAATATCATATCAAACATAATTATCCTTATTATTATCCACATGATTATAAAAACTAATATATTTAGCGTCATCGTTATCGTTGGAAACATCATCATCATCAGCATAATTATCATCTTTATTAACACGATCATAATCATTATCATCATCATCATAATCATCATCATCATCATTATGATCAACATTATCATTTTTATCATCACCATCATCATCATTATCATCTTCATAATCATTATTAACATGACTATATTTATTACTGTTATTTTTACTACCATGGCCATCATCATCATCCTCATAATCATTATTTTTAACATCATCATCATAGTCATCATCATCAATATCATATTGATCATATTTATTTAAATCATTATCAGTATCATTAGCTATATCATCATTATAATCATCAATTTAATCTGCATCAACATTATCATAATAATTTTTCTCATTATCATCATAATTATGATAAGCATCATCATTAATATCATCCTTATCATTAGTATCATCACTATTATAATAAGCATTATTATTGATATTATAATTATCATCATTATCATCATAATCCCTATTATCATCATCATAATCACTCTCATCATTATCAACATCATGATTACCTTCATCATCATCATTATTATTATAATCGGCATTAGCATTATCATTATAATTTCTATCATCATTATCATCATACTTATGATGATGATCACTATAATTGTCATTATCATCATCTTCATCAACATTAATATTATCATCATCATCATCATCATCATCATCATTTTTTGCATCCTTATCATCATTATCATCATCACTATAATCAGCATCATCACCATCATTATGATAATTATCATTACCAATACCATAATCCTTAATATCACTGTCATTAAAATTGTTATCATCATTAACATCATCATTACTATCACTAATATCATCTTGATTTTTATAAATATCTTCATTATAATTATTGTTATCTCCGTCACCGATATCATACCTATTAGAATCATCATCATTACTATCATTATTTTTATCATCATAGTTTTCATTATTATGATTTTCATCATTGTGATCATCATCGTTATGATTATTATTATCATCATCATCAGGTTATCATTGTCACTATTGCTATCATTGTGAGCATTGTAATATCATCATCGACTATCTAATCAATTTTATTAATATGAATTACTACTATATCGTTATCATCTCTATTGTCGACGTCATAATTAATATTTTAGTCACCGTTACTATAATAATAGTTATTGTTATTGTTATTTATATTTCCTTTTATTATTATAACATTAATATTATTTTAATAATAGACAAAAATGTCATCATTATTATTATATTTTTTATTATTATTATCATAATCATTTTTATCATCATTATGTCTATCATTTTTATTGTAAGTATTATATTTATCGACACCATAATCATTATTAAATGAGATACACTAACTAATATTTTTATCATCGTGATAGTTATTATTGTCACTATTTTTGTTATCTTATCATTACCTTTTTTTATCAACATTAGAATTATAAGTCTTTTCACTTTCATTATTATAAATATCAATAACAGTATGATATTAATCATCATAAGCATAATTTTTATCAATATTGTTATTTTTATTATTATTATTATTATTTTAATTGCTATTAGAATCCATATTATCTTACTCATTATTAGTATCAGCTTTAGTATAATCAGCAATATTTTGTTCAGTGCTTCTTATTACCTGCTCTTTTATCCTCACCCTTATTATATTCATTATCGTAATCGTATTTTTTAGGATATTTTTCAAAATTATGATTATACTCTCTTTACTATAATGATTAAAAATTTTACTACGATGATCATTATGATGATAAATTGTTATTTATATCACCATCATTATTTTCATCACCATCGTCATTAATATTATTATTCACATTATTATCGTCATCATCATAATCATTATCTTTATTCTCCTTATCATTTTTATTTACTATATTACTTTAATACATACAAAACTACATAATATGTTTTAATAAATTAGAAAGTGTTAGGACTTGAGTAGAAGATTTTTTCGAAATTTGCCGTTAAGAAAAAAGACGATAAAATTTTCTTTTTACTTCCATATTTTTTGATTTTAACCTAGAAATTTAACATTAAAGTATTGTTGAAAATCATTTGTAACTATAAACTTTTCTTTTCTATAGCCAACTACATGTTTACTGATTAAAATGCGACTGTAAAAATTTAGCTTCTAATCAAAGTATCCCTGATAATAGTTATATATTGGAAAAGGTTTTTGGGTGAAAGATATTCAATTTAAACTTCGAAAATGCAATAAATGATCTTGCTTTATAGTAGTTTTTTTTAATTAAAACTAATTGTTTGCTTTTTTTTCCATTCTTTTTTATTTTCTTAATAACTTTTGCTTACACTGAGACTCAAATATATTTTTTATTTTATATACATATATCAAACGTTCGTGTTTTGGTCGTAGGACTTAAAACATCTGGCGATGACTACAATAAGAATATTTTATCTTTTAAGTAATAAATTATTGTTTTGTACAAAATATTATTACCTTATTATTTGATCATACTTGTTTATTTATATTTTTGATAAACCTTAGTACAATTCGGAAAAACGAGTTAAGTACACCGTTGCAGTACTTTAAAGCTACTTAAGAAATTTTCTGGGTATTTTATATGTGAAGGGAAGTATCGAAATTTTAAATTAACATACTTTGATGATTATACATTCCTATTTAGTAAAGATTGCGAGCAAGGTTCCTGCAATATGTACGCATACATCAATATCTAGCCTTATTTTCTGAAGACCTTGGTCATTTTTAAAGAGATTTTCATATGTAGGAGAGCTGTAGTGGTGTGGGATGGGGCTTAGCTTGCTAGCGGAAGAATTCTGCCATATTTAAATGATTTAATTATGTAAAAAAACTAAGGCTGCGTTTTAAAATTTCTGTTCTTAGAAAGATTCAGATTCATAAATGAGTGTACGTTGGGGGTGGGGGGCTTCACCTGCTAAGGTATCTTGAGGCATATGGGGGCAGTGGGTAACAGTTAGTATCATAGTAAAACTATGGGGGATGCAGATCAACTGTTGGAGAAATAGACAAATTTTACTGGTTTAAAATAATGAAAAAATTTAAATGACGTACCCTATCGTGTTTGAAGCTGTGGATAGTTTGAGGCTAGATGTAAAGGGGATTAAATATGTGTGTCGGAGTGATTAAAGGGTTCAACTTCGAATAATTTAGGTCCAAATTACAGGAAAAAAAAGCATTTCTTCCTTACTTGAGGGGTCCCGAGGGTCAGTGGGGGCGATGAAATGTCAGACTGCCCTAAGAAAGTTAGAACATGATATAGGAACACTGACCAGTACCAGACAATGGTAAAAATTACTGCTTCATTTTGTGAATATATAAGTACTTCATGGTATAACACTACAAGTGTGATATGAAAAATATTTGGGAACAAAAAGAAAACCAGACATAATATTTTTTAATTTTTGATTTCACTACTTTGTAAGACTCACGAATATTTTGAAAAAAATACAATTATTTGACACTTTATAAGGGCCATAAGAATTCTTAACAGGGTTTAATTGAACATATCAAACTTACCTGACCTTTTATTTTCGTTAAAACATAATTTTTATTTATGTATATATCGATTTGTACATCCATATTGGGTGCACCTGCAAGCAATCCAATAACACCAGCACCCTCACTATTAGCAGCTGACTCCGACGCAACAGTGCGGTCGTTGATAGCTGGCAAGCGTTCACATGTAATAACGCTATGTATAGTTGATTGAGCCGCAGATTTTTTTACTAGCATAAGCACAGGCAGAAACGTATATACGTACGTATATACACATATTATATTTACAAAAGCTGTGTCAAGGTCCTCCTTGAGTTTCATATGGCAAATCGATAGAGATATGGGGATATAAGGCTGAGTATAGCGTCCTATAAGGTGACGCTATGCATGCAAGGAAAAGTTGGTAGCTGCCAGTTACCCCTGTCCCTTTCTAACAAAGCTTTGATCAGCTATTTTAAGCTTCTGCTTCTCTTACTTTCCTTTACTTTCTTTACCAGCCACGTACAAATGAAAGATCTCAGCATGTCACTCACATAAGTGTGTTTACAGATGTTCTAGCTTCAATAACATAAATGATTATGTCTAGTCTTATTTAGTAAAATGCTAAACTAAAATGTAAGAATCCTATAATAGGAAGAATATTCAATTGCTACTGTAACCCATCTTGATCTTCATTTTTTTGTCCAAGTAAATATTTCCATAAAATAAAAATTTTTGAAAACGGCAAGATACTCGACCTATGTCACCAAGAGTGGAAGGAGAGGAAAAATTTTAGTTGTGTTGGATAAATACAGGATAAAACGAAAACATCACTATATGCAGTGGTGTCGCAATAACAAAACACTACCTGCTTAATTATCGAATTAAAAAGCTTCTGGATCAGCCACCAATGTATCTCAAACAAAAAATTTTCTATTTGTTCGAAATTGATTTAAATCTCTAGAAATTTATTGCTGTGGCTACTTTATGTGCAAAAATAAATAGAACTATATTTTTCCAGCTCAGGCAATGACAATAGGATCAAAACATTTCAAGACTTTTGATGGTCGGTTTTTAAGATTCAACGGTCCTTGCACCTACTTATTGGCTAGAGATTTTGTTAATAATGATTTTGCAATACTTATTAGTTATTATCAGTCGTTTGAGATACCCTCTCTATACAAGCTGATTGTATTACTCGGGAACAATGCCATACAAATAGATATCTTCAGTAATGTAAGTAAATTACCACTATTTGATTACAGCATAAAATTATCACCCTAAACATGGTCCATGCTAAAATCATATCGTAAACCGAAAATGAAATTTGTGATCACTTATTTAAGCAAAACTTTTCTGTAATGTTCAATGTATAAATTACTAAGGAAACTTTTTCAAATATATAGACATAATATTATCACCCATACTTACGAGAAGAGTTGTACTACAATTAAACAATATTATGTCTATAATATGATCTTACAAGGCATAGAAAGTTATTTAAATATTAAATGAACGATATGATCTGCCTTACATCTATCAATATATATGACGTACTTATAGTATTATGTGAAAAACATCTAACAAAAAGTGTGTTAGAGATAGACGAAAATGGTCAAGAAGAAAATTCTTAGAGAAAACACGAAAATTTCTTAAAAGTAAGTAACCAAATGAACGTAATACCTGAAATCATTCAGACATACAAAAGTAATATGCAGATATAACATACAAAAGTATCATCTTTACAATTGCCCGATTAAATTGTATCTTATAATGAAAAAATGCCATGCCCTGTGAATCTAAGTGTTTTAAATAGTTATACATCATATTTTTAATAAAATCCTTCATTTAATGAGTTGAACAGTAGAAAAAAAATGAAAATAATCATGTCACACTTTTGCGAAATCTCTTTTTTATGCTATACGAGAGGGTAATGCGTGCTCTCAATCATTTTAATAACATTTTTATTATATTTGATACTAAAAAAAGATAATCATTTTTTCAAATTTTTTTTTTAAGTTTATTTATCTTTATATACATATCTAAACCTAAAATATGATAATCACATAATTTATTTGAAAATCTGACACATTTTATTTCTAAAATCACTTTTTGCAATTATTAAGGTTATCCTTAAGTTACTAAAATAAATAGAAAAAATTTATTTTCACTTTAATTTGTACATGTGTGAAGAGGAACTTCTTTTATCCATAATAATATTTTCTTGAATAATTTTTTTTTTTATAAACGTAATTGTTACGTGAGTACCCGCCAACTCTCGGCAGCCATGTCATACATTTATTTTACATGCTGACGATAGACTGTCCCTAAAAAGCACATCAAGAACAGCTAGCGGACAGGTATGTAATATTTTCACTTGTTGCTGCTCCCGTATTTTCATATTCTTATCATTTGTCTCTTTGATCATTCGCATAATACTATATGTAAGTGATATTAATTTATATTTTATTGATTATTTCATGTTTGGTTAACTTTAAAACATTTAACTATAATAAAAAATATTAGAAATAACCTAAAAACATTTTGAAAATAAGTCGATATTTACAGGACATATACTCTTACCAATCATATATATTTTTCAAGAAGTGAATGTAATTGATTTTGTTTTATGATTCCATCGTAATATTCTCAAAATCTCTATTTAGAGGGAAAAAATTCTTTGCAGCCAGGTCTAAATAAAATAAAATTGACAATTCTGCAGAATCATAGAGGTTTTTAAATATTCTGAAGAATTATATTTTAATACTAAATGAGAAATATTGTAATAACCAAAAGAGGAATAAAGAACATATATTTAATCAGTTATTCAAGACTTAAAGATACTGCTATTGTCATGGGTTCAAATAGATACAATTTTTGAATCGGTTGTATTCTTTGTAATGTATAACACAAAAAAGCAGGTCAAATCCCCTACGCTCACTAACCACCCCCGACCCTTGAACTCCAAAAAAAGAAAAATTCGTTTTGTTACTCTGCTAATTTTAGTTTGTCTGATTTACCAATCTCCCGCCCCCCTTCCCAGCACAGCACTCTTAATTTTCAAAGACTTTCGGAAACAGCAAAAGTCTTTCAAGAGCAGCCCACGCTTAACACTCGCACCCGTTGCCAGCACATTTTATAATCATTTAGAAGATAGTCAAGGTTTTTTAAAAGCAACCCAAGCCTAATTACACCAGCCTCCCCCCACTCTTCATTCACAACCCTTTACAGACCCAACACATTTTAATATCCTTCCGAGAACTTAAAAAGTATTTTAAGAGCGGCTCAAGCCTAATCACAACCCACAATGCTTTTGAATCCTTTTTAGAATGACAGAGGTTTTCATACAACGATTTTTGAGTTCTTTATACATTAAAATTGGTAAATTTTAGAAACTTTTTCTTCGGCTGCTAAGGTTTAAAAATCTTTTTCAGAACAGCCGAAGCAGTCTTTTATGATCTTTTAGTTGTTCCAATAAATAATTTCTTTTTTTTTATGCATGCAAAACTTTTAGAAATTTTGCACTTAACCTTCACAATATTGCTGTAGCACACCGGATCTAACTCTTCTGGTACTCCTTAACCAGGAATTATGGTGACACCAAGTGCTACTGTTGCAGATTTCTTGTATGAATTTTTTTGATTATTACTTTTATTTTTAAAAATTATTTTAGGAAAATTTCTGAATATTTTTAGAGTGATGCAAGTATGAGTATTTTGTGCTATAAGACCATTTTTGTAACATTTATAAAGGTGCTAACATGTTTTTAAATAGATTTTCTTCTTCGCTAAAAAATATTTTGCTCCAATTGCTTCTTGATCATTACACAGGCACACAAAAAAAAAGTTTCTGAATTGGGCATTTAAAACATTTCTTCTTACGAATTTTTTGGTGTTGAATACAAATCCGAAGTCGAAATGCTGGGTCTCCCTGAAAAATTTTGAGTAAATCGCTGTTTAAAGTCAGCAAATTCAGAAACCAGTCTAAAACACCTTATCTATCATGTTTAAATGGTTAATGTGCCAGGATCATTATTAACTTATTTTTCAGTGTACAAAAAGAACAGACTTCAAGTATTTCGACCAAACAAGTTAAGAAAAAATTAGGAATCCCGATGACCCCGACGCCCCATTTGGCTGTAGGCTTATGCCTAAATATATTTTTTTCAATTTCTCGATCGTTCACGTATCTTTTCATCCTTGAAAGATCTGCATAGGTGATTTCTCTTACGTTTTTTACTTTTCTTCTCAATTTTTTCCCTTTTTAATGTTCAGCAAAATTCAGTCATCGTATTAATATTCCACCGTCCTAGATAACGTCTCTCCATCTCTTTTATATCCTGATTAAATCGTTCACCTTGCTCTTCGCTAAAATCTCCAAGATTTTCTGGGAAACAGTCCAGGTGAGAGTCGAGAAAATGCAGTTTAAGATTCATGAGATATCCTAATTCTCGAAAACTCTCTATCATGTTCTTCACAATTTTTTGATGTTGTTTACTCTTAGTGTTTCCAAGGAAATTTACCACGACATCTTCGAATCCAAGCC
>JAPYYV010002997.1:0-35751 GCA_030522625.1 Copidosoma aretas
AAAAAAGATAAAGGTATAGGCTTTTTCTCCAGTATAATAAAAAGTGCAAAACATGCGTCCCAAGATGTAGCTGATGAAGTAAAAGAATTTGTCGATGAAACAAAAAGAAAAGCTCTTGAAGAAGAAAAAGAATCTAAGGAATTAGCTGAGAAAATATTCCATGATGACATTGTCAGCCAAAGTCATAGTAGCGATGAAGTTACTGAAAATAAACGTTTAGAAAGCAAAAGCGATAAAACACAAAAAACAGATGCAAGTTTCACAACGTTTTCTGATGTAAAAGATAAAAGAGAGCTTACTAAAGAAAAAGTAAAAAGCAGTTCTACAGAATTGTCGGCAAACATTAAAAAAGAAGCAACTCTTGCTACACCGACAACTTCTAAAGGAATAAAAAAAGTGGTGGATTTCACTGTTGCGACAGACAAAAAAGAAAAAAACAAAGGCACTGGTTTTTTCTCTACCATTATAAAAAATGCAAAACATACATCTCAAGATGTCGCTGAAGGGGTAAAAGAATTTGTAGATGAAACAAAACAAAAAGCTCTTGAAGACGAGAAAAAACCTAAAGAAGAAATCGATGACAGACATAAAAAAATTACAGATAATGTTTGTGAGATGCCATCTCATACAAAAAACAAGAGGGAACATACAAAAGAAGAAATTAGTCTTTTTTCAAACGAAAATCCTGATGCTTCCGAAGTTAATGATTTGAAATTGAGAACAACTTCTGTCCATGAAGATCGTAACCAAGAAAACCCAACAAAACTAACTTTTGCAAGTAAAAGTAGTGATGATAAAAACTTGAGTAAAAAAATAGATCATGTCGTTGACCCAAAAAACACAAGGAATTTAACTGCTGCTTTTATCGAAGACTTACAGAATACTGCTGCAAGAACAGAAAATGTTTCCGTTTCGGGACTAAACATTGCTAGTAGTAAACAACTAAATAACGATAAGACTGCTGCTGTAGTAGAAGTAACGAACGAGAAACAAACGGAAAAAAAGAAAGGTGGAATCATATCGGGCATTGTAAAAAAAACAAAAGGCGCTACACACAAAATTATTCAGGAAATGGATCACGCGGCTGAAGGTTTGAAAGACGCGACTGGTAAGTTTTGGGAGGATACCAAAAGGGAATCAAATGATTCCAGGCGAACCGGCAGCTACGATGTCAATTCTAGTACATGCAGTATTGACAAAATCAGAGATGACGTGGCTTTGGAATCTAGTCTTGCACTAAAGTCATCAAACTCGTCGAGTGATCTGATGCTGATCAACGATGCCCAATCACGGCATCAGTTAAGGGCGCCTGACTCAGCTCTAGAGCTGAGTCGAGTTGATACGTGTTTAATCGAATCGAAATCGGTAACAGTTGTAATGGTGGAAAATAATGTTTCTAGTAGCTCATCACATTCTGAGCCTCGAGCACATCAAATTGTTAGTACAGTCATTACAAAATCTGTGCATAAGATAGCAACCCCGACACCCAGCCCTGCTGATTTCACTGACAGTAACCAACAAGGTATAACTTGAAATAATTGTGTTTCTATTATATATACATATATACTCATTAATAAATAAACATAACTGTATCCATTTATATATATATTATGTGCGTACACGCATATTTTCATAGCCATACATCATCAATAGAATTTTTAAAAAATCAGTATTCGTCCTTTATATGTAAGGATGTTCCTTTGTCATTGAAAGCTTGACATTTATTATTATTATTATTATCACTATTACCATAGTTTTTTTTTATTATTATCGCTATAACTATTATTATATTCATTTAAACGTTGAAAATTTCATAAAATTGAAACAAATTTTATTTAAATATTTTGTGTTGACAAAACTTACGTAAAACTCAACATTTTGAGTTAGTATAACCTTGAAATTTTGATCAAAGATATACTCTTACATACATCATACGGCTTGTAATTTTGAATACAATATTTTTGCAATTCGGACTAGTTAAAATAGTAAATGAACAAATGCAGTACCACACACAGGATTTTAAATATTTATGTGTTAATTTTTACTTTAATAATCCGATTATCTTTTTCGTATTTAAAATATACTGCATCAATGAAAACTAAAATAATAGTAAGAATTGTCCTGAAATTAAATTTTTAAGTACAAAAATTGTGTATGCCGCTTACGTATTTTTTCATTTTCATTTAGAATAAAGTAAATGATACATCAAACAGCTGAGCTTTTTATCAGAACCAACTGAGATCATAAACTTCAGAATCTAAATAGAAAACCGTCTGAATAAGATGGAATTTTTAAACTGTTAATGAAGTAAGTTTGTATTTATGTAATGACAAAATAAAAAAATTATATTTTTTATCGTACCTGTACATAATATAATATAATATGATACTTGAAAATACGGACATGAAGCATTTACAAATTCTAAAGGGCTCAGCTGTAGATACTATGTCTACATTTTTTACGATATGAAAAATTTCACACTTTCATGTTCAAATTTCCACCCGTACACCCAACAGTGACATTTCAATCTCAACAGGATTTTTAGAGTTTCAATTTGTGCTGTTTTATAGCTTCAAGTTTGGCGCAATTTTACATACCCCACTTAGCTTTTCTAATATACACAGCATAAATAGCAATTGTTATACAATAACAGTAATCAAAGCAGTGACAACGGCAACGACGATGACGAGAGCAGCACAAATAACTACAATTTTATTTTCAAGAGGTACTTTGCCGTGCGGTAGTCGTAAAGCTTGTTCGTCTAACACATTGAGTATTTTATCGTTTGCTGTGAAACATCAACTTCTAATGTTCAATCTGATTTTTATCTTCGAAATCCTAGCTTATACCATTACCTTAAATGCCTATTAGATACAGGTCTTAAAATTTTAAAGTTTTCTTTTTCAACTTTCAATAGATGCTTCAATGTGGACTATTATAAATTATCCACAGTAAACAATCGTATGATATCATTAATGATTTCATCCTCTTGAGTTTTTCATATATTTCATTTGCCTCCCTGAATACAGCGGTTTTAGGTGCACGTAGCACTTAACTTAAGTAATTTAGTGATGCTTGTTTTTACAATATCAGCAGGTACTATATCTTATACTTCGGCGATGAACTAGGACCAGGCATCATTGGACGTGGAATACACTCTACAGGAAAAAAGTCATTTATCCGTGTATATACCCGATCTGTCCTCCATTTTTTTCTTGATACTTATTACATCAAAGCTTTCTATGTCTTTCGTTACATCATATATTAATTACCATTGAGAATAAAATAAAGTAGTTTTAATGTTTCTGCATTTATTTGCTATTTGTAGAAATCACCGACGAAGCTGCTAAACGAGCTCAAGCAATTTTAGCTAACCGTGAAGTTCAGTCTTCAATGGATGCAGGTAAGATCTTTTTGAATAACAAAAATAATGAGTGACGTTTAAATTTATGTGTGAGTGTGTGTATACACATGCATTATACATGTGGATGAAAAATTTGGTGCCCTCAGTTATATTTAGCTTTATCTTTCATAGTTTGGTTAGCAGTTATCACATACTAATGCTTTTTACACCCATCCCCATTATATAGCATGTCTTTTATTCAAAAGGTACTATTAACTATAGTTTCCATACATAGTTCTATCATCATATATTTCAATTTCTCCTTTTTATCACTATACCTCTTTTTCTAGCTTTACTTATAGCATAAAATAATAGTCTTTGTCAAATTACAGATTTTTACGTTCATACATAATTATGCATATTTTTATTTTTGACACGATCGTCGTACCTTTTAGTAAAAAACAGGCAAACACTTTAAACACTATGTGATTAAGTGGTTTGAAATTACTAATACTAACACAGCGTTGACTAATCATGAATGAATGAATATGCTTAAGTATTGCAAGGAAAAGTTCTATAACTTGATTGCATGTCTAATGTTAAAATACAATTTTTCTTAACTATGTTTATTGACTCGAAGAGCTTGCATTAGTTTCGAGGAAAAAGGAGTAATAATGTGGCATATGTTACCTAACATATCTAAAAAAAAATGATCATTGGTATTTTTGCCTTTATTTTTTTTTTTTTTTTTTTTCTTTTTTTTTTTTTTCTTTTTTTCTCTTTGACGATATTCCTTGCAAAACTTTTGCTCTTGGCTCTCTTTTATCCATCATTTTACATACCCTTATGAATTATATATAGATTAGAAACATTAGTGGTATAAGAACAAAAAATCGTTAGGGAAAAAAATAGAGGGAAAGGGACCGACAGACCATCCGGGGGCAAGGAGGGTGTTAATTTCAAACGCAGCAGCTTTTTCGGAGCGGGTGCGATTGTATAGTGGCTGGTTGGTTGGCTGTCTGGGCTACCCTCTAGTCGAACCATTTTTACTGTGTACCCATCAATGTGCGCTCTATGAACTCACTCCTATACGCACACCTCATTTTTATACTCTTACTATTGGATCATGGGTCATGTCAGGGTGGAACGCTCAGTTGACTGAGACTAGTAGCGGAACTGTAGAGAGGCACACGCCAGGGGCGGAAGTATCATCGTCATCAACAACAACGACGACGGAAACTACCATTGTGTCCGGCCACCGTCGGCCAGAGTTGCTCTGTGATAACAGTCCATCGGTAACGGCGAGAAGCCAAAACGAGGAGTCGCGAGAGAGGCGCGCCAGCCAGCTGCAGCAGGGAACGGGAGAGGCGAGCGCCCCGAGCTGCGGTCTAGAGTACTGGGACCAGTTGTCGGTTGACGCGTCGC
Source organism: Copidosoma aretas (assembly GCA_030522625.1). Lineage (NCBI taxonomy): Eukaryota > Metazoa > Arthropoda > Insecta > Hymenoptera > Encyrtidae > Copidosoma > Copidosoma aretas. The sequence goes on from JAPYYV010002997.1 coordinate 4,769, forward strand.
CGGGCTCGGGGCCCGAAAGGCGGCTTGGCACCGGCACCAGTGACACCGAGAGCGATGGCTCACCCCAGCGTAGGAGAGCTTCGCTGGGCAAGAGGCGCACGCTGGGTAGCTCGAGTGGATCGGACGTCGCGCTTCACGAAGGCGCCGAGCTTTCGCCAATGGAGGACGACCAAGGTATAGGACCCACCCATCTCACACACCACAGACTGTCATTGTCTTTCTTCCTCTACTGTTCTATCTTCATTCGCAATAACGTGGCGCTTATGATGACCATCGTACCTATAACACCTACTTAATCACTCTGCAGCTTCTTCTTCTTGTCTCATATCATTGTTCTTTCATTTTTCATTGAGCTTGCCGACGCGGTACTTTCCTATGTGAATATAGGTACCAACAGACCTACATATCAATCAACTGCTTAAGCAATTCATTTACGTGGCGAATCGCTTATTTTTGTGTGCCTGCATGTTTGTTGTTTTCATAAATGGTTAAGGTGCTTTGTTGCGTAGTACAATGGAAGCAATACAATTTTCTACTCTTGCTAAAGAGACTACAGACTTTACAATAGCATTACAATCACTATAATACATGTAAATATATTCATGAAATATTGCATCGACGCAGTACATTGTTTATTGTTGTCCCTGATGTAATATGCTTAATGATATTTATGATCAAGTGTGGTAAGACGTCTTCAGTGTAAAAAAAGACTACATAAAATGTGTATGGTATAGCTTTCGACAGAGCATAGCCAAATGTTATCTACTTTTTCATTACTGTTCAGGATATTCATGATGGTTCTCATATTTATGGTTTAAGTAAATGCACAAGGGGTCAGGTAATTACATCAAAAACTTCATCAAACATTAAAACTAAATTCTACAAAATTTTGAATCGCAGTAAAAAACTTAACTATAACAATAAAAGGGCCCACAAAGGTAACGATAATAACAATAACAATAAATTAATAATAGGGCTTTCTAATGATGCGGGAACGCTGAGTGACTTTATCCCATCCATCTTTTTTTTTTCTAAAGGCCGTGGTGGAAAAGGGTTGCTTTCCAAAATGTGGCACTTCATGTTATATATTTCTACGCATTTGACGGTATCCCCATTTTGTTTTCATCAAATTCATATTACTGGCTCTTCTTCATTTGATTTTATATATTTCCGGCAACTGCCACAATTTTTAACATTTAAAATAACTAATGCTTAAAACTTTATCGTTGAACAATTATCTACAATCGTGATGATAAAAAACATAAACTGTTCCACGTGTCAGAAAAAAGAAGTGATAACGTTGAAAACAAAAGTTTGAATGGTGTTCAACGTGATGGTAATTACATTGAGGCCGTAGAAAGAGAAAGGAGAAATAAAACAAGTAAAAGATTCGTCTGTACCCACTGGATGTTATGCGCCAGTGTCACGCTTCTAGTGGCCCTGATAGCTACTCTTATTGCCCTTTTGGAACCAGAAGATTTTCAAAGAGTCACCAACGCCCTTAATACTAGTTCAGTCAAAGATACCGGGTATGTCTCTCTTTTTTTTCCGAACTATATTATAATTATTTATTAATTTATTTATTTAATTATAACTATTTTATTTTATATACTTAATACATCGCTCAGCTCTTAGCTCTTTTAAAAAAAATGTTTTACAATTACGTCAACCATCGACAAAACCATTAATATTGTTATTGTTGTTAAATATGAGATTAGTTTCTACCAATAGTTTCTTGAATAATAAAAGGTAGACAACAATAACAACGTAGATAAATAAAATATATGATATTCGTTTTTATAAATGGTAATACTATTAATTTCTAATGTCTATTTTTAAACTTTTAAAGTCAAAATGTATAAAACAAGAGAACCTCTACATGTCTGTAAAATACTTAAAAAATGCAATACGTCTCACTACCAATTGAACAAATTGGACCAAACTCATTTTATATATTATAATATGAAGTACTCTGAATAAACTAATTGTAGTATCACAATTCGTTTCATCCCCTAAATTGACAATTTATGGTTTATAACTCTTTTTGCCAAATAAGGCACTCCTATAGAGCAGTCATATCTTAATATAAAAATAATAGATGATCGTAGGACGAGCTTCTTAACTAAAGAATGGCAATAGTACATTGTCATACATTAAAAATAAATATTCTAAACCATGAAAGTTATATATTCATTTGAATATTTCATTCTTGACCCATCAGTGTACTTCAGTTTGATTTATTCATTTATTTATTATTATAACTTTCCTAAAGCCTGTATAGCAATCCGTAAAATTAAACAGCCAATACCCTTACAAGATCTGAAACGATTTAACGTGCAATGAACTGCAAAGCAAACAAATGTATAATACACATATTTAAATTTACAGTGCATGTTTTCGTAGGTATTTTTCGCATGTTATGTATTTAATTGTATATGCACGCTAGTTTGAAACAGTAATAGTTAAAGTTTATCATACAATTTTTCTTTTTTTTCCAAGTATTTATTGTATAAGCGATGTGCATGTGTGAATACAATTTTCATTCCAAAAACAGCAATATAATTCACTTCAAGCAAAAACATATACATTGCTATAATAATTTGTTGTTCAATCGACAACAACACCCACAATTAACATGTATATGACTTTTTGTGAAGATAATATCTTAGCAATCACAAATTTAATTTTAACAGAATCAAGATAAAGCTAAAATTTAGAGGGTCCAACAAGGTTTATGATATATGTTTATAGGTACACTTATTAATTTATCCATTTAGTTGTGTAGTTGCACAACTCAAATACCAGTGAAGAACATTATTACGAGGAATTATTATATTGTCATTTAAAATGGTCTTGGTTAAGCAATAATCCCGCTATCCAACCCGCGTGAAAGTCAATTACTTACTTTGCGCACAAATTGCATAATATATGTACACTGTGTATTAATATTGTAATGCGGATTTTGCTCAATTATTGATGGAGTTAATTTTTTTATTTTGCCAGCTTAGTGCTACTTAAAATATCATCACTGATCCATGCGCGTGCTCACAAATTATAGCACTGTATTATTCCTAGAGATTTATTTACATTTTTTTGTTTTAAAAAAAAGACAAATTGATAAATTAATCTATGAATTTATAATACTACCGTATTCTATGTAGAATCTAATTTGATTAATTATAAGTATTCAAATAATGAGAGTGCGAGCAGACCAAGCTTCATAAAATGTTTTAATTTTAATGGATCAATATTTACATAATATACCCTAGGTGTAGCTGATGAAAAAATTGCGAACTTTTCAGTGAAGAGAGTGTAGCCACAAAAGCAATATGAAACGTTTGAACGTACTGTAATTTTTTTAAATTAATTTTTACCTTCGCGCGTCGCTGTAGAGTTGTATACAAACCTTTTCGTGAGCATGACGTGTGTAAGTGAAGTGTAGTTTGAAAATATTTCCGATCTATTCGATCTCACCAATATCGTTCGAATATGAGCAACCGCTGTATATTAATGAGTTCGTGCGTTATAATTATATGTAATCATAATATTATGAGTATTTGAGCGCTCAGAAGAAAGATTAATCAGTTTTTGAATATTTTTACGTATTTGATATTTCTGAACTTTTTCATGCGCAGAAAATGACTTTATGCAACAAAACGAACCATCCTTCATGGAAACGATCACAATCGAGAACGATCCGCAAACACACGAAAGGTACGAGTAAAGAGAGCTCTGTTATACTTTTTACCATCTTAACTAAAAAAGTACCATAGAAAATCTTACATGACAGAGATGCAATAATTTTTCATACCAAGCATGTGCGAGACGAAAAAATCTCGCGAGATTCATTGACCCATCTTGGGGCGAATTTAGATGATGGGCGGAAAATTGTTAGCCGCCTTGAAATTTTCCTTGATATCTCCGTCTCGCTAATGCTTAGTTCATACTTACTTAAGGTAGACAATTATTGAAATAAAGGTTGCATTTCCAGGTATTTTGTTAAACTGCCTCCCTTACTGCAAAAAATGTGTAAATTTAAAGTGAGGAAAAATGAAAATTGCCCTTGATTTCAGCAGCCAAACGAGAACAATAAAAACGACCACAACAACGACAACGACGGTGCCGACTTTGGAGGCTGACGGCAGCGGGGCCGACGAGCTGCACGATTCGATGCAAACAATCGTCGACCAGTTTATGTCAGAGGAGCGGAAGGATCACTAAGTCCGATTAAGTACATGATAACTGCGTACTAAAGTGGAACTTTGGACGATCGACAGGCAGCTGTAAAATGCAGAAGCTCGCGATCCCGACGTACTCACTGGTCGGAGTATGCAGGATTCGGGAGACTGATAGGCGGCCTCGCGGAATCAGCCTGCACAAAAAGGAGTCGGTCCTTTCATCAATTTATTTATTTATTTATTTACTTGCTGGTACATACATATACTCGTTTTCTTCCTTTTTATCCTTCCTTCGTCCGTTCCTTCCGTAAATGTAAAGCTTGCATACATGTATAGCCTTACCGAGGTAGCGACGTGTTTCCAGTAATAATTATATTGCGAACATGACAAGAAATACTTTTGATCGGCCGTTGTTTTTCTGCTACTGCTCAGTCAACATATTTATAATTCATTCCGTTCAATGTTTCTTACTCATTCAGTGGCGCTCTCGTGTGCGGGATATGCTGAGTCGCCGTGTAATACGAACATATTGTATACTGCACAATATCGCACAATAAACAAATTTCTTACATAATAAATAATATAAGTATATTAAAATCACCATATTACGTATTGCAATCGGATTTTTTCAATCAAAATGGCAATGGTATGATCATCACCTGTACGCAGGAAAGTCTGTGATACAATTATTGTCAGAAACATTTCGCTACCACTCGCGCTGTAACAAATCAAATAATAAAGGAATTCTCAAAGTCCTTACTTTTCGTCTTGCCCTCTATTCTTGCATTAAAACGAAGCCTCTTCAAATGCACACCTCGGGACAACTCGAGACTCTCCTGATGATGTTAAGTTTACTCGTGTTGACCGAGAGTGTGCTCACTGGTCTCCTGTGCAATTCAAAATAAAGTCTAATTTTTTGTTTCTTAAGAAATTTATAACAGTTGAGTGCTGTGAGCCTTGCACGGTAATGCAATCTCGGGCGTTAACTAGAGTCGGTGGTTGCGCCAAACAGTACTTGCAAGTTCAAATATGATCTGATGACAAGCAACTGATGGGCTAAATAGTGCCTAGACGCGCACATGTATACATCATAATAATAGTAATGATAATAATATACTCTATAAGCATTTGAATGGGGGACAGCGAGAGGAGAATTAATTACATAAAGTGTGCATGCCAGCCTATACTCCTGTACTATCCCTAATACCTATCTATCCCAACTCCTGTCGTAACAAATCGAATCGAGCGGTATAACTATTAATATGTATGATCAAATAAAGTATATTATAATATATGATATTGTGTACGTGCAAGCGAGCAATCGTTGTTGTTGCTGTTAATTTGTAATGTTTTCAAATTCTATACAAATAAATAAATATATTATATAAATTATAAATACCTGCATATATATATATATATATATATAAACACATACATACACATATTATATTGATATCTACAAGAAAAGCTTTAGCTTTCGGCGAGCAAAACAGAAAATGATAATGACACCGATTACGGTTAATTTAGTAAAGTTTCACGCTTATCCGCAGGCGCCTGGTCATTAGTAATATTTACTATGCGAAATTTTTAACGTGAAACTGACTGTGTGTGCTGACTTATATCTGCTGGGATACGTATAATATGTGCGTGCGAGTGCGTGGCCTATCGCCTATGTGTATGCGTGCACGAAGCTGAACGTTGATGGTGAGTGCACTGAGTGCTGTGTGTAAGCTAATTTGCCATTATGCAAATCATATATTGATCATCAAACATCGTTAAAAAAAACTAGAAAAAAAATTTTCCAAAAAAATTATGACAACGATAATGATCAGCTTTTTTCGGTATTCGATACGAACAATATTTACGTTAAATTGCTGTTTTCAACAATCACATGCAGATTTTGGTTCAAGAGAATGGCATAAGAGCTATCGTGTCAACATGACGAGTAAATAATAACATAATAATAGTTATAATCATGATGATGACAGTGATAATAGACATTTTGTAAATTTACATTATTTTATGAGATATTTCCTGATCGTTGCTACCTAAAAAAATTCTTTGTGTACATTTATAGATAATTTCAACTGAAAATTATGCAAATATAAATAAATAGATAAATAGGATAGTTATAAATCGACGGGGAACGACCGACCGATATACCGACCCGTGTACGTATGTATGTATGTATGTACCTGTACGGATTATGTGATTGCAATGAACTATTAAGCTATTTTATGAAATGGAAAATAATTTTGTCATTCATTAAAAATATTAAAAATTATGTAAACGTTTTGAAAAAGTTTAACTTTTATTCACTGGATACTGAAATTCATATATATTTAACGTTGGATATACTGATGAAAATTTGATAAATTATTTATTAAGAGAGCAAGTTGAGAAAATACTTACAAACTTACAATCAATTAGCTATCCATGTAATAAGCCAAAAACATTAGATTGGCAGAGAGTCTTGCAATAAATAATAGATGATGAAATCAAATGATTATGATTGTTCTTGGAAATATATTGTAGCGAAAAGTAACTACTCTGTTAAAATGTATCAGATATTACATCCAACAAAAATAATGTCAACCGATTCATGATTTGAAAATTATAAATATTTATGATCTGCAGCTACTTGCCTAAAGCCTGACAACTGAAGGACCAAAGGCACAATCACAAGCGTCGCCTATTGATGTCTCAAATAATGCTTTCATTAACTTTTATCGGCGCAATTAAAAAAATTGAAATATTTTATTCCTTGTATTACTTTAAAATTTTAATAATATACATAATTACATAAATATTAAGTTATTTTTACGTTCATATGATATTACTAAGACAAATAAAAATATTTACAAAAATTTGCATTTCAACATTTATTTTAACATTTTTAATATTATCAATATCTCAATCCAAATCATACATATACCTATAACGGCGGGTAGCATCCAGATAAATATTAATTTCCTTTGTTATAATGAATTTTTGTTTTTTTTTATTGCAAAATTTATTTTTAATAACTACAATGCTTACTTCTATCTTTATTTACTCTTTTTGAATCTACAATGCTAACACGACTTATAACTTGATTTTTATTAAAATATTTCGAGTATTATTTCAAATTTGTATGTATCAAAAGACTAAAAGAAAAAAATCACTTTATTGAAATAAAAAGTTTTAGGCACACGTACCAATTTTTCCCGAAACAAATACCCTACTTTTTTTTCTACGATTTTGTTTCCCCAACCATCCCACTGAGAAAATGTATTATACCTTTTTTCAAAAATATAAATTTTGCCGTTTTTTGATCTGGCTAATATTTTCCAGCTTCTATGAAAATTAACCTTAACGTGATCGTTTTGTCCTCTGTCCCCTTATACCATATAATATCCTATCTAATCTGCAGGCCAGGGTTCTTGGGTTCCATGATCTGATCGCCGCGACGAATTATTAGTACGTGATTTTTAAAGAAATTACAATAATCATCGTTAAGACTCAAGTAAATATTTATGGACGAATAAAAAACTGCTAATTTTTATGTGCAAGTCAAGAGCATCAACTTATGCTCTTACACGAAAGATCGATTAATGATTTTTATCAAGATTTCTATTAAATAATCCATTCTTAGTTGCCTATGATGTTAAATCATATACATCTTTACTGTATACTTATGAATCAAAAATAAAACCAAATAAAGAAAAGTACTTAACTTACCTATTCATAATAACTCCGGAACAAATGAAGCCCACATTATTATCTGTCGGTGCCGTTAGTGCAGACTGCAGACTGCCAGATGCTGCAGACTTGCAGACTCGGCCTCTGTAAGTATAAGTACTTATATATGAGTACCTATAGTCGTAAAATATTACGTGCAATGTAGTATGTTATAGTTATAATGTGATCTCGATTTGGTTGTTGATGGTTGTGTACATATTTACCCATATTTTTCAATCTGTTGACAAGGTGACCAAGACTGTCAAGTCGATAAGATGGGTTATTATCGTTTTGTATACAACACCTACTAAAATAAATAACAGCTATTCATTGAAATTTTGACGTACATGCAGTTAATTAATTGAGTCATTTTGCCGAAAAAGAGAGAAATATCAAAATTTCAAGTTGTGTTGAATTGAAGATAATGAAAAGAACGACAAGCAAGAAAAAAGCAATGACGTTCAACCAAATAAGGTGATCTGAATTCAAGCAGCGAGAAAACGCAGTGATGCAAACGTCCAGAATATTTTAAATATATTGGTGGGTGTTATGAGCTCCATTCAAGATTAAATCGTTTAGAAATGCCATCATCAAAGGTAAGAAAAGTAACAACAAAAAATAATTGTGTTTTATACCTTTAAACTTGTTTCAAACAAGTAAAATATTTTCACGTTTTTTTCCATCACTAAGTTCTGCTCAAACACTTTTTTCTGATACCAATGCATGCTTCAGTTTTTTGACAACTGAATGTACAACCATTAATATTTTTCTTGTCAAAAGTTCGTATTACAATTACAATTACGATAATTTTTTTTAAGTAAAACTTAGAATTTAAGATTATGCTCTTGTTGGTATTCAACTTAAGATGAATCTATGCTTAAAAAAAGAGTTGTTTTTAAACTGACTACTTAATAAATGCTTGGTTAATTTCTTTAAACTTACGACTCTTATACTTCTATTACGATTGCCCATGTCCCAATCAAACCTGCACTCTCTTTCAAAATTGAATAATCTTTTTAAAAACATATGTTTGTATTATTTATTAGACTTATGACCATTAAATATATAAACACTCAGTAGCAATGGAAACAGTCAGAAATAGTCTCCAAACAAACCAACAGATAGTTAGTGTTGCTATATAGTATTCCAATATAACTATTTATCCTATCGTTAATCATCTAGTAGATACTAAGTCATTTAATTTACGGCTGTTGTCCATAATAATACTTATTCATGATTTGTAACAAATTAAACACATTTAATATTAACAACATTTTCTCAACCCAAAATTTTAATTTTTTTATTGTCTTACTATTTTCTTGATAGCTAAAATTTTAGTAAAATGTTTAAAGTCTGCAATGTTTTTCAGAGAGATATAAATTTCCCTAGATATTAATATGGATGAATACATAGAGTGTGAAGGTTTTAAATTTTTCAATAATTTTGATTCTGCTAATCTTGCCAAAGTTGAAAGAGCGGAAGAAAAGAAAAAAAATGACCATGGTAATTATAAAAGAAAATAAGAACTCAAGATCCTTTAAATAATTTATTTTTAACCAACTATAAATTATTAGGTAAAACTGAAAACAAAATTCCAAAACTTTCATTGCCAAACACGTCTTCTAGTTATGAATTTAACCTATGGTCTAAATATGACTGCCAGGGAACGGAATTCCAAAACAATAATAAAACTTGGTTTTACTTTGGTGTCAAAGCACCAAAACCAGGCATGCTTGTCAAATTCAATTTGGTTAATTTGAATAAACAAGTGAAAATGTTTAGCCAAGGAATGTGTCCCGTTTTTAAAGTTATTCCAGGCCATCCACAATGGGAAAGGATAAAGGACAAGCCAACATTTATAGTATTTGCTTGCATACTTTTTGTTCAATTTCACTTCCGTGTGACAATCTGTTGAAAAGTAAAATAAAAATCTTATTTCATAGGCAGATGATCAAACCAATGAATTTATTTTATCATTCAATTATTGTACCTCAGAAAATATAAATGCAATCAGCTATTTTGCATTTACGTATCCATTTTCCTACACCGATCTACAAAATTATTTAAATAAAATCGATACAAAAGTGGAAAATCTCAAACAATGTGCATATCCAACGGATGATGATATTTATTATCATAGAGAATGTGCTGTTAGGTCTTTGGAAGGGCGAAGACTTGATTTACTTACAATAACTTCATGCCATCATATTTTAACAGACAGAGAAGCTAGAGTTAAACATTTATTTCCCGAAAAAGATGAAGAACGGCCGTTCAAGTTTAAAGATAAAAAAGTAACGTTCAGCAGTGAAAATTTAACTTTTTTCTTTTTCATCTCTTATTTTTCATTTAGATTGTTGGTCACAGAAGCTTTTCTTCGAAATTTTCAGGTAATTTTTGTAAGTGCTCGAGTTCACCCCGGTGAAACGCCCTCGAGTTTTGTTTTGAATGGTTTGCTTAACTTGTTATTAAACCGTGACGACCAAATCGCAATTATTCTCCGTCGACTTTACGTTTTCAAGTTGATACCAATGCTTAATCCTGATGGCGTGGCACAGGGATATTATCGTATGGATACCAGAGGAGTTAATCTGAACAGATTATACCTCAATCCATCGATAGAAAATCATCCAACGATATACGCAGCTAAAGCTTTACTGAGGTTCTTGACGGAAACAAATTTCTATTGCAAATGAAAATTTTTATTAATCATTATAAAATATTTATTTAAATTGTAGATACTATCACAGATCATACGCGTTGACGGATAACTGTATTTCTGAAACAGTGGATAAAGTTGATGTCAAAATTGATGCAACAAATAATACTAGTTGCAATCGTGATTTTAAGAATACCATCGGTTCTCAGCTCATTTCAAGCGAAACGAATAAATTGCTACAAAGGGTAAATATGATCATTGAATTGTATTTTAGAAAGAAAAAAAAAAACCAATTGACTGATGGATATATTATGGATCTTGATTCGTTCGTATTATCGTGGTATTAAAATAAAACTTATTCAAATAGGTAAATCTAATGAGTCTAGAGGAAAAGAGTAAATGCATACAGCAAGGAAACCATTTGCGGAATTGTTTATTCGAAGCGTCCGATAACTCATTGTGTAAGTTATCCATAAAGTTAGGCGGATCGTTTCATAATCAGCGATAAAGAAATTGAACTAGTGTCATTGAAAATTATTGCACGATTTACAGTTAAGGCTGAGGAAAAACTTGAAAATAATTCGACGCGCACTGAGTTAGAAGAAGAGATCAAACTCGGCAACGACTGTGCGTCTCTTGGTGTTCAAGAAAATTGCCAAAAACAAGAGAACTCCGGGATATTTTTGTACATCGATCTTCACAGTCATGCATCGAAAAAGGGCATATTCATGTACGGCAATCATTTTGACGATCCAGAAGATTCCTCAGCATGCATGCTGCTGCCCAAATTAATGTCCATCAACAATCCAAACTTCCATTTCACATCTTGCAACTTTGCCGAGAAGAACATGTATATCATGTGAGTAATACATATGTCGATAAATAATCTTCACTCATTTATTCAGACTATGGCTGATCGATTGGTTGACATGTTCGTTGAGGAGTAATGTTTTATTTTAGCGATAAACGAGATGGTATGTCTCGCGAGGGTTCCGGTCGCGTTGCCGTCTATAAAAGCTTCGGTCTCATTCACAGTTACACTCTCGAATGTAACTACAACACCGGTCGAGTGGTCAACACCGTGCCGGCCAGGGTCAAAGAGAGATTTCGCAAAATCCACTCTCAGTTGTACGTGCCGCCAAAGTATAACCCTTCGGTTTTTGAAGAGGTAAGATCCTGTTCCTGGCCCTCACCATTTGCCCCAGTGTGTACTTATAATTATTTTTTACTCATTCAATGTTTCTCTCAAAAATAGGTCGGAGCTGCCTTTGGACCGTCGATACTCGACATGACCGGTCACAATCCCAATAGCCGATTGCCGAACAGCCAATACCGGTCATTGAAAGGTCTCATCTCGTATTTGAAGCTTATATCGAATAACCGCTTTCGGCCACCCTCCAATAAAACTTGCTTGCAAAAGGTAAATCTTTCTGATACCGAAAATGAAGTAGATATTAATATTAATGATAATGATGAAAATGATGAGATAAGACAGTGCAGTCTTTCCTGATTTATGAACAAAGAAAACGTTAAAAAAATATATATAGATATAGTGTTTTAAACCTCGACTGTATCGAATATTAGGTTTTTTATTCTTGCCGTTTTTCAAAGAATTCTTGTTTAAAATAAACTGCTATGGTAACAATAACTAAAGAATTTTTCATACTTTTTAGTATAAAAGTAATTTTAGTTTCTTGAATTTCTTCCATGATTTTTATTTTCCTAAATAAAACGATTATAAACTAAGTTGTACGACAAAACTTTTTTAATAGAATATGCTAACGATGGTATACAATTAGTAGATAAAAGCCAAAAAGTTTTTTTTTCTTCCGATTGTCACACACAGTAATAGCAAACTTTGTCATGAAACTATACTTATATAATTGATATTAATAACGCAAGCGAAAAACAGAAATGATTAGTTTTAAATTGAAAGACGAGTATACGTGCATTGTTATACGAGTGGTTTTGACTGAGAAGATTGTTAATTTTTTCAAATTAGTCTCAGTCTCTCATATTTATTCTATTTGCGAATATATCTAAGAATATTTTATATAATGTAAAACTGTTTACTATTTTTTTTTTTAAATAAAATTATAAGTAATGATACATTTATATATTATTTCTACCTTGCTGAGTGAAAACAAACTAATAAACAAATAACTACCAAGCCTAAAAGCCAAAATAAAAGCACGCGCACCCAAACAGGCGCACGTGTACACCTGTATAGGATATGATGAATAAAAAAAGTCATGCTAAAAAACTTTTGTGAGTGTTTATTAATTGGAGCAGTAGAATTAGATGCCAACCATATAGAAAGATAGATAACATATTAGCCTTGCACTTGTACTTATATAAATATAATATTGTGCTTGTCGGTTAATATTTTGTTTATGCAGTTCGGTGTGCTTCCATGATTACTAAACATCATCATGTATAATTATTACGTAGGTCAAGTTTTTGATTCAATCAACACGTACGTCACGGTAATAGGAAAGGATCGTCACGATTAGATACTCCTAATTTATAAAAAGGCAATGTTGAAAAATCGGCCAAGACGCGTGAAATAAGCTAAAAATATAATTTTCCCATCATTCTCTCTCTTTCTGTACTCATAACGCCGTAAAATATAATTGCAAAAGTACCTATGACAATTAAATCCATGATCGTACATCCGTGCACTTCGTGCAGTAAGTATATACACCGGTAGGAAAGATTTTGATGTACGTATAAGTATAATATATATTATGATGTATACTGTTGTAGACAAAGCCGCTCATGACCGCGGTGAGCTAAACTTTCGGAGGACAAAGCGCATAAAGATATCATTGAATTTTGCAGCACGAAGACGAAAACCAGTCGAGCTGCGGGGCAGAGAGCTCAAGCGAACTCGGCGAAGAGGCTGCAGGGCCGGAGAAGCAGCGCCTCGGGAAGGCTTCCCCGAGGCACCTGCAGCAGGCGCCGGTTCGAGGTGCCGTCGAATCGCAGCCCAAAACCGCGCGTTTCAAGTCCGCGGACTCGGCTACTCAAACGAAATGGCCGGTCGAAAGCGACGGGGGCCCAGCCGCCGATCGCCCGCGGTGCAAAACCGCGATCCGGGGACCCGCAGCAGCCGCAGCGCCGGATCGAACGAGCGATCGCGCCGAGGCTGGCAAAGACGGTGGCAACGATGCAGCTGCCAGTAAGAGCGGCCGCGCGGGCGCCGAGACCAATGGCGGGAGCGGCGAGGCCCGAGCGGTTCGCAAGAGCGCGGCCCGTCAGCTCGTCGCAGCAGCCCGGCCCGCGAATTTCGGTAGGAAAAAAAAGTCCGGCGCCGCGGTCCTCCTCGCCAAGCTGCCGGAGAAGAAGAAGCCGAAATCCCAGCCCGCCAGCCTCGGCAGAGCCGCGCGCAAGACCGAAGATCGGCGCTAAGATGTCGTAATCCTTGGATTCCCGGGCGACTGATGATGCCAAGACCGAGCACACTTTGTACATACAAACGAGTTTTCAGACTTTGTTACCGATATTTGTATCATAATTTTGCGAGGAGCAAAGGAAAGAGGAAGAAACGAATAAATCGAATAAAAATCGTAATCGCGAGAGGCGTATCCATCGCGTTCATTCATACCGATACAAAGTTATGAGCCTCGTCTTTGCACCCCCTTTTTTTTTATATTTCACGCGCGCACCGATCTTTGGATATATATATACATATATATGTATTTGAAATCGGCAGATCACTGTACGGTGGACGATTGTTACGAAACGACGGGAGAAAGTACGTATATATCCTTGATTTGTAGACGAGAGTCGGCTACGCGATGCACGCATAACATATTATACTACCTACTAGCTGGAGGTGGGAATATAGGCATCAGGGAATAACGAAGGGCAGGTGTAGAAATCGAGTTGTGGAGGTGGAGGGAAGTCGAAGCTGTACATGTGTGTGCGCGCGCGAGCAGTGACCAATGCGACCATCACCTGCACACGCCACACACCCGTTCATTCACTCGCGGTTCACCGTGCAAGTATACATATACTTATAACTTGTGTGTATGTTTATACCTTATACTTGACGACGATCGACTCGGGCATCGGCGGGTGAGGAGAGCGCGCAGGCAGAGGCGCATCCATCAGAGGAAAACGCGAAAGCTGATCAACTGGCTGGCTGTCTTATTTATACAGACATATAGTGAGCATCAGTGCCGCAGTCTCGCAGAGGACTCGCAGCGCGACGCTGGAGGGATCGTTAAGCCCGCAACACTTATACGTATACTTGTGCTGCTCCCGTGTTGGACGCGACGATTGTAAGGTTCGCGCCGAGATCGACTCACTGGCCATCGGTACACCGCGATAAGTGCGAGACATGTTTCAGCGAAGGAAAGTGAGCACGAGCGGTACCGCGGCGCTCCTCGTCCTCGGGATCCTCGGCGCTCTGGTGGGAACAGGTGAGTGTTTGCGATCGTGCCGCAACAACTCGTACACTTGGGCGGGGCAGCCGATTGCTCGCTCTCGTTCCGTCGCCTTTTTTACCTTGTCTACTTACCCATGTAGATGCAGTGCGTACATTATTGTCTTTAATGCGTATTATAAGTACCTCGACACATTTTTCATGCGCTAGGCGCATTTGTTTACGTGCATGTACTTATACAAGATCGACCCGTTATACCTTCTTAATACACAGTACAACACGCCAAGCAATTATCAAATAGCATTTTACATTTTTACTATTACTATACGCTATGTTGTCGCGATTATCATTACGCGGCAGCAACCTGGCTCTTGTAAAATTCTTGAGTCTCCCCACTCCTTGGCTACCGTGTATACCGGGCAGTTTATTAAGTCGATTCGTTGACGAGTATGATAATGGATACACGCAACATTTTTTTCCCCAAATTTTTTCACTTCAATATTGTGCCCATGATACATACTTATAAACAACGGAAAAACCATTTTTACACTTTGAATTCATAATACCTGTAAATACTTGCATCAAGAGTAAGTACGTGCCCGCGTATATTGTTGAAAAATTTAGGTACCCGACTCCAAACCTCACAATTGCATCGCGCGGACGTTCATTTCTCCCTGCATCGGTTTCTACTATTTAATCCTTCACTACTTACTTTACAGAAACTTGGGCTGAATTTTTTTCAAGACGTGTACGCTATATGTGTATGCAAGGAAAACCAGAAGTGAAGGAGGTATTGATATTGATAGCGAGAGTTACTTTTTCTGATACGCATTTTCAACGGAAAGTAATATCAAAATTTTTGAAATTTTCGTTTTGAAGTAAGCATCGTTAATATTATTGTATTGTTCATCATACCTCGGTTAAAGAAATATCACACAAGTATAATGCATTACGGGAGAAAGCGTCTCAGACCGCAAGTTTGTCATAAATATTTTTCATTGCCCATAAAACACGGGCTACCGCGTCTCACATTCAAATTAAGATTATACGATAAATACGGTAACATTTTTATTCGTGTATAGGTATCGATTTTCTGCTAAGAAGCATGTACTTTTTTTTCTAATTTTATCATGCAGTGCGTATTGATAATTGTATTATTAATAAATTTCAATGCAATAAGTTATATAGCAAATGATCTCACTACATTGAGCGTACTGAAAAATCGGTACAAATACACGCTTAGTCGATTAATACATGGATACAGGTAGTAATGCTCGTAAATCAAAAAAACTATTTTTTCGTTTAGTCAAATATTTGCTGTTGTGATAAAAAACAACACATAAATCAAGCCTCACTATTTGTAATGAATATGAAATATGATCAACATTAGCGTTTGATCTGTTTGAATTGTCCGATAAATACACTTGAGAGCCTTAATGTATTATCTGCTCGTTCACACGAAAATGTCAATACTCCTATATGTATATGCCCCCAACTTACGCATCCATCATACATGGATGCCCGTAGAATGATAAGTAACGTGCCTATTCGCATCGCTGAACATACCGATCGAACGATGGTCCAGTTGAAAAAAGGCAACAGTATAGCTAATATAATAATGCATATTGTTTGGTTCATCATCTATGGTATACTAAAATACAAATTATTTAATAATAATTGATTTGTATTATTTTCTACACAGCACATTCCGTTGGGTTTATTGTTTTCAGATTGTTTGAAAATTCAATACTTTTATTTGTTTGCACAGCACACGGTATTCAGTGTCATCGATGTATTAGCACAAACAGCTCCCGTCCTTTTCTGTGCAATGAATTTCTAACGGACGATATTATGGAACCCGAGTCATGTGACGATGTTTACGATGCTCAATATTGCATCAAGCACGTTGGTCGATTCGAGGGTAATTAAGTACTTGATGACATTTTTAGGAAATCAAGAGCAAAAAGTAGACACACTTTTAACTCTAGGCGCTTACTATATAGTATCGGGCTTCCATAGAATTAATTGCTTCACTATTATACGTTTGACGTATAATATATTTATTATTAACACTACCTGCAGCTTTTCTGAGTTCTAATACGATTAACGGTGGTATACATGCATATGGCTGCACATCGTCACGATTCGGCACACCCAAAAGTAACACGAATATCAGATCTGATGATTTCGCGGGAAAAAAAGTGGAAATCATCAGATTTTTCCACCCCTTTTTCATCTCAACTCCAAGCCCTGAGTGATGTTGAGGTAGTACACCTTGCATATAGGTATATTAGCTATTTTATTAAGTATATGATTATAATGTATCAAGTGCATGAATGACAATTCACACGCGAACAAAAATTATCGGTACACGGAGAAAAGAGCCACTGTCATTTTTTTACCTTCGTTTACCTCACAGTAGTTTATATACTGTAGTTTCGTCGTGAAAATTCCTATTTTTGCGCAGCATCACAGCATTACCGCCGCGTCGCGGTAAAAATTACTGTTCTTCCTTTCTCCGTGTACTTGCACTAAATCAGCTTATTTTTACAAACCGCTACCACTAACACTACTTACTTACCAGCTCATTAATTTGCTTGGTTTGCCATTTTTCTGCTGCCGCTGACACTTGGAGCGTTGACACTGGATTGCTATCAGTGCACCGCGGCAGATGAGTGGAAGTGCGAAAATAGTCAACTCGTGACAACTTATCTTCAACCAAGAAACTGTGACCATGTGTTCGAGGCGCAGTATTGCATCAAAAGTGTCGGACGTTACGGAGGTTTTGGAAAAAGCTTTTTTTTTTTCTGTCGCCGTTGTTGTTGTCGTTATCAATGTGTTGGTGTTTTGAATTTTGGTTGAGCTGCTCCTGCATGCATTAAATGTAACGCCGCAAAGTTGAATTATATAAAAACTTGATGAAATTGGTGATTAAAAATCGGAAAATACCAATTTTCGCTCAAGCTCCCAAGCTTGAAATCATCGATTACACAGGATCACAGAATAAATAAAAAATACACAAGAGCGTCACAGCATGTGCTAAGTATTTCACAGGATGCTGAACATGAATTCGAAACCCAAATCTTAAGCTCCATCACACTTATTATTTCACAGCAGTTTTAGGCACCGCCTATAAACGCCATATCTATGTATTGTTGTCAAAACGAAAAGTGAAATCACTAATGGAATGTCCATACGAGGTGTAAAAATAATCTTCAACGAGAAATCAGTGTGCTCCAAGTTGACCTAAGAAATATTTATAATTTATGTCTAATATATGTACGAAGGAGTACATCCGAGACACTTATTATCTATCAGAAGGTTAAAAAACGTTTTAAAATGTGGCTGTAAGCTGTACCTTGTCATTGACATTGACGACTCTGTATTGAATAATCGTTTCGACAGGTGTAAAGTGCCTAAGGTGTACGTAAGCCTAACACAAGTAAATCAAGTTCGAATTTGGAGGATAAGTTTAATTTTATGATCAAACCGATGGTTTGCATTTGAACAGCTTTTGGTTTCATAACAGGAAGACAAAATTCTTTACTACAGCACTTAAGGGAAAAAAAAAAAAAAAAAAAAAAAACTGGTTTATTATACCAAACTAATAAATATAAATCAGAACTCGCCAAAGCCGGAAAACTAGAAAGTATAACCATGGGCGCAAAGTTTAAAATTCGTACATTAATTTACGTATACACGTACGTATTATGTAACATACCTGTTTAACGTGGCTGTAGAAATAAATTTCTTTGGTATTTTCTAACTCTGATGTTTCCTATAATTCTATCAAATCTGCTGTCAGTTGATTAAAATTAAATTTCATACATTCAAGAATACTATCACACCATGGACATGACATTTTTTACTCTATAGGAACTGTATAGTAGCGCTTTTTGTAAAAACCTTAGTATTTTGCATATAAATGTATAACTTAAGCCTCTTAGTAATATTTTTAAAAAAAGAGTTATGTGATAGAGCATTGAAGATTTGGGATATATGTTCAGTTCCCCAAAAATACTATGAACACACTGTGCGGCTCTTGACTATTTTACATTTTTGCATTTGTTTGTCCTGAGTTATTAGTGTGAAAAAAATATTTGTATGATGTAGGAATGGTCAATGTGGTTGCACACAATGTACGTTCACATTCTTCATAATCCTCCTAATCTTTATTAATATCACGAATCCAAGGAAACTTTTTTTTTTTAATAGTATTGCACTTTTCCATCTAATAACAGTTAAAATTGGAAAATCATACGTTTCTTTACGTGTATGTATGTATATATTTTTATGAGGTATAAAAATGCATGTTTCCAAAAAAGCCAAAGCGCAGAACCTAAAGTTGCAAGTGTTTATAGGTGGGATAGGCACTAAACGGTTCTGCTCGTCAGTCAATTTGGGAAACTACTGCGATGAAGTCAAACAGCCTGGCGATCAATTGACCTATCGCACCTGTGTGTATACCTGCGACTCGGATGGTTGCAACCCAGCCTCGACGATATCGCCCTCCATCCAACTAAATATCCTTCAATTGTCAGCGATGCTCGTAATTTTCGGCTCTTTTAACAGTCTAAGATAAAGTTCGCCTAGCGCTACTGCCAACGTAGAGTTAAAAATTAAATGTTTTGCATTCATGTATGCAATTCTGTACATATCCAATATACTCACTCAGAGACAAACATCAACGGTCATTCATTAATGTTAGAACTACGAGGTAATAACGAATTTTCTTGCAATAATAAGCTACACTGATTATTTTCATTTGATTTCCTGTTTATTCGTTAAGATATTTCATCTCCAACTTAAGATTATTTCGATCAATGATTTGCGAATCAAAAGTAAATACACTATACATTGTTTAATTGATTATATTTGTATACAATGTCGTTATGCAGTATCGCAAGTGCATAACTGAACTTAATTTTTATAAATCTTTGTGTAGAAGTGTGTGTGTGTGTGTGTGCATGTGCGCTCACTCGCTGGCGCGTCGGATCGTTGGATATGTATTATGTGTGTAACGTTTTTTGCGTGCTCATTACAAGTAACTCTCTTTTCTTTGGCATTATTGCGTACAGCGGCCAAAATTCATTAACTTGTTAAATTTTTGTATCAAAACAAACCTATGCTAATTCTCTTTTGTTTTTCTATTGTAATTAAATTTTGGCACGCTTGTGTGACTCATTGAAATTGTATGGTTGACAAAAAAATGTAAAGTTTTATAGAAATACTTTGATCTATGTGAAAAATATGAACTGTAGTTTGTAATTGTAAAATGCTTGTACATTCCATTTTTTAAGTCCAACGATACTGTTACACAGATTATTTTCTTTTTTTTTTTTCTTTTAACTACGGTAGCAAATATGCAAAAAGGCAGTGTCTCTTTTTCTTGTTATTTTCATAAAGGCACGCTGTATGCATATAATTTTAATTACTCTGTAACTATTAAGATCGCGTTGCGATGAATCTTTGTAATGACGAACAAATTTAAACTCGCTGTAGCAGAAATAAAAACTGATATTACATTATTTTTAAATTAAAATATTAACTTTGAACATATAAATATTTTTTTTACCACAATGCTTAAACAATTTATTGCCTCGTTAGATTTGCTTTAACATATACATAAATCACACGCAATTGTTAAATTTTAATAATTTGGATTTGGACAATCAAACAGAAAATAAGGAACTTATACATATAAATATGTTGAGGCTTATCAAAAGTATGATTCCTTTGATTACATAATTCAATGATTTTTGCGCTTTCCTTAACTTTAGAAAGTAACAATAATTGCAATGATTAATTAAAAGTCGTATTTGAATATCCGTATAAGATTTCAATGTTTAATGTTGTTTTTTGATATAAATATATAATTTGTCTCATTTCAAGGTTATTAACATGTCTAAGGTTACTTACTACTTTTCCTTACTATACCTACATTATCCAAAATATTTTATATTAATTGTTAAAAATTCGTGAATCACTGTACTTCAAATTCAAAGTCTTTGTATATTTGTTGTATACTATTCATTTCATAACTTGTGAATCACAATCAAATTTAGATGTGTCTGCATTCCTATACATGTTTTTTTTATCTAGCATTGATGCGAATGATAGATAATACTTGAATATGCATCAAATATCATTTTTTTCAGACAAACGTAAGTATTTTTGATGAATGTCATCTTGCCTGCATGAATGATTTATCTGTTGGAAAATCATGTGAGTAGTACTGACCAAAATCAGTGTTTTAACAAATTGACAAAAATGTTAAAGTGTCCCAACGTATGTACTCCAAGTACGGAAAAAGTTTGCTTCGAAACATTGTGAAAATTGTTATTATTACAATTTATACCGAAAACCATATTCGTATGAGTCTTATACAAATAAAAGTTATAAAAAAAATATCACTTTCAAGTGTCTATTCAAACACTGAAATCGTTATAAATTATAAAAACATGTTGTGCCAAAATAGTTGGAAAAAGTTTTGAATAAATATTCTACGTAGATCATCGTGAATGAATTACAAACCCTTTTGTTGATACTTTCGAATTTGTTCTTCCAGTTCTTTGATTCGCAGTTGGCTATTAGCTAATTGACGTTTAACTAGCCTCAATTCATCATTCTGACGCAAATAAGCTAGTCTTATTTCAGCCTCATTATTTGGCACATCCGCTGATTCCAGTGCCTTATTGTCATTTATATGTGAGGAAACTATATTATTCTAAAATAAAACAGAAATTATATTTGTTGCGTCAGCGATACTATTGAAATTATAATTCATTGGTAATAAATGCTTCATCAGTCATGATTTATATGCAATTATTAAAGTAAATAACAAAAAGACAGAAAATGATACATTTTTCTACATGAGAAAATTAGCAAGAGATACGAAAGACAGCAAAGGAAACAAAAGAAAAATTGCCAAAACCTACCTTACAGTAATAAGAATAATTCTCAAACTTGCTAATGAGCTCATAGAATTTGATGCTATATCTCGGTGTCTTGACGTTGACCATGCAAAGTGTTAGTGTGTTACACAAAAATACAAATCGTAGACAAATAATACAATTTCAACACTCATACAAAACGAAAGGTGAGATGTAATTTTAAATAAAAATAAATATACCAAAGTTAAGGGATGAATAGAAGCATTACACATGTAAAGTTATTTTACTAAATTATCAGACTAAATTCATAATAATGAGGCATACAAAGCAGTGCATAGTAAAATTTACTATTATTCGTAACAATGATGACGACAGCACGTACAACAGACGTATTAATAATAACTACTAATTAATTTTGTTGACTCTAAATGTTATCTAGCATATTTATACTTTTCAATGTATCTTACCTGCAAAGAGACGTTGTTGAACTTTTGTTGCAATTGATGAAATTTGGTACTTTGATTGCTACAGGTCTTTTGCCTTTTATCAGGCATTTCACTGTAGTCAACCGGTCGATAATCTGGCACTGTCTCTGTCGACAGAAAGGCAAACTTTTTTTTCGTGTTCAAGTCTGTTGCTCCAGTTAGATGTGACGATTTGTACACTCGTGGCTTGTGCGTTGTTATGCTACCACCTGAAATAACATTTATTCTTTGAGTAAATTATTTAATCATTTCGAAGACTCGTTAAAATTAGTACATACATGCTTCAGAAAAAAAAATGCGCGTAAAGACAATAAATACAAACCAGTTTTCAAAGATATCAAAACAGGTGGACTATTTATTCCACTGATCCAATCTTTAGCTGAAAGGGCTGGCGTTGTACCGATCGTATCTGGATATAAATCCTCTTGGAATTGATCACTCTGCAATAGAAAACACAAGCAGATGGGTGTATCAATTACCAAGCTAATAAAATCCATGACTCAAGTTGAACAAGGGGCCAATTGAAAATAAAACATTGGAGCAACGTACTTTGCGCGGTACAATCATCGATATTGGCTCACACATGCCCCTAGTGGCGTGAAGCTTGTAAAAGCGAAAAACCTCACAAGCTGTCGTGCTGACGCCCCGTTTAGGCATGATTCCGAGGCCCCGCTGTGGATTCCCAGATATAAATTGGCTCAGATAATGAACCCAGGGCGCCTCATTTACCACCTCGGAGTAGCGTAAATTTCCGTCCCCCTGAATTGAAAAGAGAAAAAATTACCACAAGAAAAAAAAAAAAAAAAAAAAAACCACAAAAAAAAAAAAAAAAAACCACGATCGCGACAGTACCTTTCCCGCCAAGTACACCATGTTCGTGTCGTTGTCGTAAAACGGGAAAACAATGCCGCTGCTCGAATCAATGGTCTCGCAGGCTAAGGGCGAAGACAGGTCGTGCTGGGACCACACCGAGTACTGTCGGTCCGAGTGTCTGCTGAAACCGGTGGTCAGCAGCCGGCCCGAGCCACCCAAGAAAACGACCTTGCTCGCCTTTGTGCCAGCGTGACAGATACCCTCCTGAAATCGTTATCGGCCACGATGAAAATATGTACATAGCGTAAGACGGAGGTAGTATTTATATAGTAATACCGATACAACGATGCCGGAGCGCGGCTCGAAAACGCGGAGCTTCTTGTCCTTGCATGTGGTAGCAAGGAGGCTGCCGTCCCGATTGAGGGACATGCTGTAAATGACGTCGGGGTGCTGATCAATGACGCTGACCGCCTCGGCCCGGCCAACGTCCCAGACGATGACCAGATGATCGAAGCCCGCGCTCAGCAGAATGTTCTCGGCCGTCGGGTGCCACTCCAGGTAGCCGACGCGCCGCTTGTGGCCCTGAAGCTCGACGAGCCAGTCCGTCAGGTTGCGCGACAGGCCGCCGTCGGGTATATGCCAGAGCTTTACCTGGCGATCGAATTTTTTACGAAGCAACGATTCAGTAAAAGTATTTATATCCATAAGTAAGTGTGCATGGTAATTATAATGCGAGCGGTGGGTTGCACTCACCGTGCAGTCGTCGGACGAGGAGGCGATGACGTTGTCGTTGAAAGGGTTCCATTTGATGTCCAGGACGGGACCCTTGTGACCGGTCACTCTATTCGCGTTGAAGTCCAAGCGACCGGTCTGAAATAAAAATGAGTATACATTATTTCTCCACCACTATAATATACAAACGTAATGATGTACTTATCATGTACCTGCTCATCTTGCAATAATTTATACGGCACAATATTCATTGGTACCGATTTTTTTTCAAACTCTATGCCACATTTTAGACATATCATATCATGGCACATGCATCATATATTCAGCAGCATCTCATATGTACTTACTGCTGCTTGCTCTCTCAGCTTCTTCCATGTATAGGATGTAGATAATGTACAGTTATACTCGTCACGCATGCTATAGCAACGAAAGTCGTTAGGAAAAGCTGAGAGAGCAATTAGTAGCGGCAAGTGCAGCGGATATAGCTGCAGCTGCTGCTGCAGTGAAAGTGAACAGGACCATAAGTAGTGGGTATACAGCAAATGATATTTCGTATCTTCTGATGCGCGGCTGACGGCCCATCGACAATAATAATCATACCGCGGATGCCGAGAGTTTTTTTACCCTTTTTTTTTTTTTTTTTTTTTTTTTTTTTTTTTTTTCTTTTTTTTTTTTTTTTCTCCTTTTGGTTGTTGGTCCCTCTTTTTTTTTATTTTTTTCTTCTGTCTCCGTCTTCTACATTGTCGATCGGCAGAACCAAAAAGGCACCGCCTCCCGCGACTTCCGTGACGATTGCCAAAAACTTGGGGTTGACGGCACAGAATTGCGAGTCGTGTGCGTTTTTGGTGATCTTGATGTTGTCGTAGCATTTTTCCCGCTTGGCCGGCACCCCGTACACATGCCGGAATTTGCTGCTCCGCACACCCCGGAACCATGACTGATTCGCGCCATCAACAAAATACATCATCATGATTTAATTCGCGCGGGTAAGTACATTGATTCATTTGGTTCATCAATTTTATGAAATTTCTCATCAGGGTCTTTTATGATTTATACGCTCGTGATTAAGCGTTCTGATCTAGAAATTGTTTCTACTTCTTCTAATTTTAATCAATGACAATACAATCATAACATTTAATTTTACGTAATACTAATAATAGCATCAGCAACAATCATAAAGTGCATTAATTACGCTACATGGGTGGAAAAGACGAATAGAAGAATATAAACATAAATAATGAGACATGAGTATACGCTTACCTGGCGATCATTAGTCATGATTAACCGTGGAAAACTCAGAGCTCAAGTTTCATGTGCACAAAACAGACAGACAAACAGAGACACGAGTCGTCGTCGTCGTCGTCGCCGTCGTTTTAACATGAGTAACGTCGCGTCGTCGTGTGATGGGATTCTTTACAAGAGAGCTCATGCAAAATAATGTTTAACGAATCACTACGAAAATTCTCTGCAAACTACTCAGTACAACTTGCCTGCTTTACTGAAAGAAACAAACAACAACGACAACTGCATTCAAAGTCATCTACTTGGATTAAAAAAAAAAAGCTTCAAATTTATAAAATATGACTTAAAAAAAAAAGCATGTAAATTTTGTAGCAAATTACATTGTCTAACATTATCGTAAGAGATTGTAATAATTTAAATAACACTGAAAAAGGGGGCATGATGCATGCGTTCAGAGAAATGCGATAATTTTAAGATATGTGGTAGGGCCGGGGTTAAAGAGTCGATGACACGATAGAATTACATGACAATGCCTCGTAAAACCGATTCTTTAACCCTGTTACATCTAATTTTATAAAATCCAATAGATACCATGAGGTACAGCCATATCATAACTGAGGCAGCTTAGGGTTTCAGTGCATGCGTACAGTACTTAATACTTATACGGCGAAATAGGAAAAAGAAAAAAAAATATCGACAAGCAAGATGTCATTTATAAGTATGTTAAAATTATAGAGTTTCAGTATTCCTATAGAAAGGGTATACGACTATACGTACACTGAATGAAGTAATATGAGGAAGGAGGAAATACAAGTAGGTATAATGTATTATAATAACAGCAAATGATAAACGCGGAAATAGAATGGAGCGACCGAACAGTCAGAATAGCCAGTAACAGTTTGATGCAGTACTGACAAACAAACAGGATTTGTGCCCAAGGTAAAAATTATATGAATATTAAGAGAGTTTCGATGGAAGGAAACGAGCAGAATCGGCCCCCACGTGTAACTAATCACGATCTTTGATCAATATCCACCATCAGTTAAGTCAGCACTTGGCGCTTATACATTATACTTATAACGTAATATAATACCTGTAGGCAGATATGCTTATATACATCCTCGGTAATGAGTATGAGGTATCAAATTACGTTTTATGTTATTATGATCGTGAATGCTGCGACAGATACGCTCACTTTCATGTGTAAACGTCGCTCTTTATTCTTCAATCGCATCCAATGGAAAATTTTTCGTTTCATCTGTGTATTATCTTTTTTTTGTTACAATTATATAAATAATTTTTTGATGCCTGACAAAAACTGTTTATTTTCAAAAAATGATATCGTTTCAATTGTAAAGCCCCAATTATTAGGATCTTGCATCCACACAAATATATTTTTAAGACATGAGACTTGTAGGAAAAGGTCTATACAGAAAAATTAATAGCTGTTTGTACCAAGCAATGTATATACATTGCATAGAAAGTATTTCAAAAGTTTCCATCCCTTGTCACACGTTTTTACACTGATACATTTTTACTTGGATTAATGTGTGATCTTTATCAAGCGGATGATAAAATGAATACTTTATTAGCTTATAGATTTTGAAAAAAATAATATTATCGAACAATAATTAAGCTGCAGTACGAATAAAAACGGCAGTGGAACGTGTCGCAGGCGGTAAAGAGGAACAAACCCAATAATATATGAGTCTCTGGAGACGTGCTGATGTATAAGTACGCCGAGAATGTGCTTAGTAGAGTAGATAATGAAGAAGGCAAGCAGCTAAAATTTACAGTTCAAGTGGAACGGATAAGTCCCGCTTAACGTAGTCGTGATTTGCCTGCACATCTGTGCAAGAATTTGCAATATGCACCCATACAATATGATGAATAAAGTAACACCTGCAAGTGTGCAAGATCGTCTGGTCGTGAGAGCAGTAAAAAAAGCTATCGGGCCACAGCTGACCGATATTTTTAGAAAAATACCGATACAAAACAAGCACTAGTATACTACTCCGCTGTTCGACCGAGAGGTAGGATGATAGCTAGCCTACTTATAATATATGTCTATTCCAAGCACACCTTTGTCCTCGAATCAGGTCAGATCTCTCCCTTCCTCCCCCGTATCTGTATGTATCTGTACAATTTATCTCGATTGCTTTTTTATAGTTCAGCGGCTCCACTCGACGCGCAAAATTTTTACTTCAAATAATTCACACGTGCCGCGATTAATATATATTTCAGTAACTGCAAGATCAAGTTAATCACTATTAATTATTTACTTCATCATGATTATCACTGCTGCTGCTGTTAATGCTGTTGTTGCTCTTCATTGCGCGTATCCGTTTTAATAGAACGTCCATCAGTCACTCCCTTCTTCTCTATTTTCCCTGTCTAATGCACCTCCGGTTATATTACTTAATGCACGACACTGATGTCACCGCATATTTTCGCATCAAAACAAATTATCAAAGACTAACTTGCAATATTGCATTTGAAAAGTTCAGAGACACTGATAGTGCAGGTTTAACAGCAAGAAAAATTAATGATGTCGGCGCTTGTTAATAAATTTATTTATTTTTCAATTTCAAAAGGACAGAGATTTATTGATTTCGCGCTCTCGCGTGCGGGTACCTTATACCAAGATCTTACGTCTAATCATTAATTATAAACATCGGAACCAGTTTACGCACTTATAATATATAAAATTTCATTTAAAAAAAAAAACTATTTACGAACATATTAATTTATAGGTACTTACATGACAGATTTTACGGAATCGAGTGTTGTGTACTTATCGCCCGAGCCCCTGAACCGATAAACGTTAGAGTACAATCTAATCTTCTCTATACTTACTCCCGAATACGTATTTAAATATGAATCACATTTTTTAATAAAAAAATTCAACAGCATCAGCAACACGTAAATCAATAATATTTAAAGCAAATATTATTGATACACATAGAATACAACAATTTATGCAAAAAATAATTCAAGCAGTAATAAAGATAATAATACAAATGAGAATCAAATACCTGATGAAGTAAACGATGGCGTAATTAATTGATGGATAGTAAAAATAAATTCTCACGAAAATGTTTCAAGTTTAAGGAGATGGTGTAAAAATTGTAATAATCACCCAGAGATGAAATCAAGTAAAAATTGCTAAGTGAAGTTTGTTTACGTCATGCTGCATTTACTAGCTCCTCTTCTTCTGCTGCAAATAAAAGTGCGACAGCGAAGCAAAGAAAAGAAAAAGAAGAACACGATTCGTGGCGCTCTAATCGTTTACATGTCGAAAGAGAAAGATAGAGCAAAGAAAAGAAAAGGAACAAAGACGGATAATGAAGGTACCTGCGTGCAATCGTTACAAAATTATATATATGACTTGAAGGATCTTTCATCGTCATTTCTATACGGCTGAAATAAATTTTTTTCCAGCATACTTTATTATTGATTATGATTCTCTAATTCAACACTTTTATTATCTCGATTTATTGAGTCTGATGTTAATGTATCTTGATTAAAATTTTTCGAAGGCAAACGTCAAATCAAACGAAACAAGATAATTTACAAGTCTGTGAATAATTATTACGCAAGTAAAGGCCAAGCGAACAGGTTTTTCATGATAATGATAATGATGATGAGGATGATCATTATAATAATAATGATCGTCCATTGAGATTATATGATGATTTCAAACGCTTAGAAAAGTATTGGTCAGTTGTACTCGCAGTTGTATGTAATATTATAATAGTACTGAAGGTAAGTAGGAATATAAGAATTTGTTTATTTTTAGAATATTATTGCACCGCTCGGTGTATGGGATTTGGAGGCTGTCAAGAAAAAAACTCTGTTCAAATGATGAGAAAAATATTGTACAAAAATTAATTTTTCCAATTGCATCACAATAAATTAATACATATAAATGCAAGTGGAGGTGGTCTTCCGCAAGTATATGTACATATGGAAAGGATGGAAAATAAATTTGCTCAACTAATTCAAAATCGAAAATCCGGGTGGTTAAACCTATTAAGTAAGTAATGTTTTGTACTAAGTTGTACTGACGTGAAATTTAATGAGCGACCGGTCAATGATGGATAAATAAATACACGAAACAAAGTACAACACAATTAAATGCAGCCATTTATATACATATTTTATTATAAGTAGGTACGGCCAGGCTTTTATTCGTTTATTTTTGCGCGTTTAAAGTTGATAAATAAATATCGTGAAATCTAAAAATGTATCACTGAACAAAGAGAAATAAAAAAAATTAATATAAATCCAAACAAGCGCTAATTGAAATTAAGGAAGATGAGTAATATCATTACAACTATATAGCAGTGGTGGGTGAAGAAGGTTTTGCTCGCCTATCCACAAGTAAGTATAAGAACATATTAAAGAAATGGTGGAATAAGTATATAATATACAATCGCTCGCGCACGTATGCAACATAATAAAAATAATAATAATAATAATATAATATACCTATGAACGGTATGGATGAAGCATAAGTACTGCACACATATAATATCGATCTAACGAGCATAAGTAAACAATAAACAGCAACTCTATAATATATAATCATTATAACATATATACATCTAAGTATATCTTTGTCTAGTACACTAGCAGAGTGTGGCACAACTTAATAATTAATAAAAATGAATCGGAGAGCTTACCTTTTCATAAGGCTTGTAGCACGCGCGAGCATCGATGCTGCTCATCAACAAGTTGTAAGAGGCCGCAGCATCTTTCAACTCGAATCTGCTGAATATTCGTGACTGTGGCATGAGGATGACCGGAGCCGGAGAGAACCCCCGCGCTTGCAGTTACAGCGTCACTTGTTGAGAAAATTCACTCTACTACTTAATCTCTGCACTATAATACTTATAGGATCTCGTCTCTATAACTGATCTTGACTGCTCCAAGCCTCGATGACCACAACCCCCACAACTCAAACGAAAATGTAACAATACTTAATGCTTCTTCAACCATAAGTAGCTCGCTGTCCAGAGAGTGACTGCCATTAATGAATATTTCACCAATAGTGCCGAGGCACGCTGGACTATCTGGCTGGCCGCGACTGTACGCTGATATCACTTGGGGCGTCTCAGGACTCAGACTGATTGCTGATGATGGTGATGATGCATCGTTCAGATCGTTCTATACTCCTGCATCCTCATCCGTTCTCCCCCTCGTATACAATTCTTACTGTTTATAGTGCCTATATATATTCTCGCATCGCAGCATATATTTATGCTTTCCTTCGCGTTTTGGAGCACAGCAGCATCTCTTGCATCGCGGCATTGGTTTGCTGCTCGCTTGGTTCAAAGCTAAGTACTATACTTAATACTTATAAGTTATAATATAAACTGTTAGCATTCCTTAATATTATTTGTCTTTTTTAAGATGTATAAATCACACACATAAAATGTTTCTTTTCTGTCAGTCTCGTGACTCGTCATATCGATATCATAATTCATATCTTCGCTATAGAATCAAGGCATATCCGCCATATATATACTCATATATACGTTCAGTGTACATGCATATGGCATTTGGCGTGTATCATTTGTATATAAAAATCGACAACAGCGCACTCTCGTAGTTTACAATTTACAGTAGGTAAAGACGGTTAAGTACTTATCTACACATCAGCTCCATGACTTCCATCAGTTCCATCTTCCATCCAAGGATCGAAGGATCCAAGTCTTCCAAGAATAGAGAACTTGCATGCAGCGGGATTCAGTCAACTAATACTTTCTATCACAAGAGTAATATCTATGGAATATTTAAGAATTATAAAACCATGAAAAAATAACGAGAGTTTTGAGAAATTAAATATTCACCGAGCGTGTTAATCAAGCT
>JAPYYV010002998.1:0-29085 GCA_030522625.1 Copidosoma aretas
CGACCCCCCGGGCCTCGCCCGTCCGACCGATCGCGGAGGGTTCCGCGCGCGGGGAAAGCCAATGAATTTTCATAACGAAGGCTATTCCCGCGGGCCGGTTTCAGCGGGCAACTTTTAATCAGAGGGCGCAATGCTCGGGTTATTCCGAGCGACTCGCCCCCAACTATGCCGAGCGAGTTGTTGCATCGGGCGCGTACGAAGTTTCGACTCCAGCTGGAGCCGTCGAGTCGTCGCGAAAATCGATATTCAACGCAGACGGGGTCGGGATAACTCGGGGCGGGACTGGTTTTTGAAAATAAGCGACTCGAGAAAAATTCGACGCGGATCGGCCGGAGGGAGTTTCTCTCGTCTGAATTAATTCTGTTGAATCTGACGGTGGATCCTGGTCCAGCTGGCGCGCCCTGTGTTCTACGATCGCGAGGCGGTTCGGGGGCCATTACGGATGCGGAGTGGATTTGCCCGGAGTGACATTTTCATGAATCGCTAATTTCCGACCGGTCGTCTTCTTTTTACCGCAGGGACAGTGAAGTTTGTCCGTTGCTCTTTTACGGCGGCGAGTCTGCATAGTTGAGGAGGTTTTAGTAGAACAGATTCTTCGTGATTGTTTATTTGGCTATGATGATTAGTCAGAACGATAGAGGCTGCTCAGAGGATACTGACTGTTAATTATGACCTAATGGACTAACTTATGGGTATTTTTTAAAGGTTCTTCGTGATTAATACTTTTATCTTCACAGTTAAAGAACCGAAATTATAAAGAGAAGCCGTCTATAAGCTAAATTTCCCGATTTGGTCTAATGTCATATTCTTAAAAAACGATTAAACGTCTGTAATGAAATGTGACACTTATGAATAAGTAACAAGCAAGGAGCGCAAAAAACGACCTTATACCTTCTTACGACATAAACATTTAAAACGAGAAGTAAGTATTTACAGTCAAAGCCAATCTGAATACTATATACACATCTGACAGTTTGATGATCGTTCCCTTTAACCAAACGACGTTCAAGGCGACTATATCAGTATCGTCAATATCAGTAGCAGGAGTTCAACCCAAATGAGCGATATATCGCCAAAACTACAATTTTTTGACAATCCTTATGATATGATGGCCATGCTTATGCACAGTCTTGCAATTATCAAAAAAACGTTTTACTTTTGCGATGCATCGCTTGTTTGGGTAGACCTTTAGCTAAGGTTCAATCGTGGCTGGTGTTGAACCTGGAACGCTAATTCTCACGTTGTAAAATTGCGCAATACTAACGCTGAAAAAACAAAACCTCACAAGAAACCGGATAGCTCAAGAGATCGATCGTCAGACAGGGCACGCGATTGGATATTGAGGCTTCCTGATTGAATTGAGAGCTCGAAGGAAATAAAGCGTTGGACAGTATCGAGCGAGGAAATGGAGAAGTGAGATCCATTGTTCTGCGCAAAGTTGTTTTCGTGCGATTCTTTTTTGTACGCGTCGCTTTGGCCAGTATCAGAAGCAGATGAGGGAGCATTTGTCGGATATTTGATTATGCAATTTCAGGGTAATCAAAGGTAGGGAAGAGAAGAGGAAGAACTTTGATTTGCGACGAGATGAAGAATGTTTTGTTCAGCAGATAACTTTTGTATTCATTAACTGAAAACGTAGTGCAATACGTACAAATTTCGTTCACTCATAAGACGTAAATAATAAAGGGATAGACTTACAGTTCTATTACTGTACGTGCCAGTCAAATATACGTATATCGTTCGTTTTACACATCCTTACCCTGTCTTTTTCGTGAGGAGACGAACTTCTTCGTAATGGACAAAGAAGACATAATTTCCCCAAACATCTTACATTTCTGACTGAAAAAACGTTTCAACTAGATCAACGTCACTGCTCCGCTCACAGCATTTGCGTTTATCGCATTCGAAAACACCATTCGCTCGATCGACCCATCAATCAAACAAACAAACCCCTCCAATGACCATCGACGCTCAATTACGTTTCGTCAACTCTGGAAAATTATCGTCATCGAAGCGTAAACATGATAGCCACGAAAAAAATAAAAAACAAGCAAACAAGTAGCCAAAGACCACAGGAAATTTTGAGGAGTCTGTTACGGACAGAATAAGTATGTTTTTTGAATCATAGAATCATGCGGGATTCTTCCGTTGTTTGTAATTTTGTCATTCTGAAATCGTAAATGTACAGGCATGAAAAAGACAAGAGTTGTCAAGATGTATGATTTTCGGTTGTCAAGGTGAGGAGTTCGCGTCTAGCCTCGAAACCGATTGGGCTGTTTTTGATTGAATAAATCGTTCGTTCTTCACTTAAAATAAAGTGGTCTCTTTTTTCCTTTGTGCGCGTCTTACAGAGTCGTTTGCTTGCGTAAATGCCAAGAGGAGTGTGGACGTTTTTGGATTTTCCACGTGACACACAGGCTGGAACTAGATTCCAATCATGAACCGAAGTTAATATGATCTCTGGCTCGCGATAGAGGTGACGAGTCGATCGTAACAACTGCGAGAGTCTTGAAACTGCACAAACTCGACTGCTCCGCACAGCTGACGCGCATTTTCGCGTATCCTGTTTTTGCCCGACAACAGTTACAAAGTTGCCGTCAAGAGTTTCTCGCTCACCCATTTTTCCGAGTCATCCCGAAGGATCTTGCCGCGTGCGCGAAAGCCTGAGCAAACGGACGGACAAGTGGACAAAAACACCGATGCTCGCGGCGGACTGATGGTTCTTGTAAATGGAAGCCAAGGATCGTCCGCGCAAAGTGGTCCAGCGGGAGGAGAGGTCCGCGCTGGATGTAGAGCAGTTTCCGGGACAATCGGTACGAACGAAGGAGTGGTCTGTCCGGGTGGACGCTCGGCGCGGGAAATTCGATTTGAGGAAAAGTTTTTGGATCGCGGAAGAGGGTGGGGGGATGCAGGGATTCGAGGAGCCCGCGCTTTTAGGGCAGCGGGGGGCGGGGACGGCGCCGACAAGATAATGGAGATGGAGAGGAAGCGGGGAAGGGTATCGATTGGGGCGTCAGCCGCGAGTGACCCGTTTGTTACTGTAGCGGTCGCTGGGTTTGAAATAGCCGTGGTTCGGGGGAGGAAGACGGCGCAGCACGTGCTGGACGGGAAGAAAAGTGGCGCGTGTTTTTGCCGGAAAACGCGTGTACGGGTCGAGTGGGTCGAAGGAGTGCAGCTGCGGGCCGTGGGTCGGAGGGTCGCCGAAGTTTACGCCCGGATGGGTGGATGGGTTCGAGTGTTCCAGGGAGGGAGCGGGACGTGGAAAAATTGTCTATCGGCTGGAAGGCTCTTCTCTTACGTGGTCGGGTGATTTGACCGGTGCGTGGTTTTTGCACTGTTCGATGGGCAAGCACGCGGGTTTATCGAGGAGTTCGTGATGTAAGCAGGATGAACGGAGTGAGAATTGTCAAGGGGATTTATTTCGAAATTAATCGATGTTTAGTTTTATTTGGATCGAAGGAAAGTTTTGAATCATATTTTGTTGACACCGCGTAGTCTTGGTCCGAGAACAAGTAAAAATAGTCCTTCACCCGCGGGTGTGGCTATGAGATTCTATGTTCCTACAGTTGATTAAACAATTTTTCGGAGGAATATCTAGAAAAAACTATCTAGGAATTTCTCCACGTAGTTCTGTAAATTACAACTT
Source organism: Copidosoma aretas (assembly GCA_030522625.1). Lineage (NCBI taxonomy): Eukaryota > Metazoa > Arthropoda > Insecta > Hymenoptera > Encyrtidae > Copidosoma > Copidosoma aretas. The sequence goes on from JAPYYV010002998.1 coordinate 3,647, forward strand.
CTTACGTGTTTAGGAATGTAACAAATAGTTGCGTATCCTCAGAGTCGATGAAAAAAGGCTTGCCAAGTCATTTAAAACCATCAGTACTGATTTCAAGCCATCCGAGAGGCCGAAAGTTTATTTAAGTAATCAGAAATCGCTCAAAGTTGTTCAAAGTTTTTAAAGTGACCAAATATTGAAGGCTTTCGATCTTTTGAAAGTTTTTAAAAGTTTCAAGGTGTCTTAAAAGGACTTTGGATGTTTCAGCAAGATTTCAAAGTGTGAGACTCCTTCGGAATATAATGAATTTGAAAAAAACCTTTGAAATAATTCTTGTGTATCTTGAAATTTAGTAGATTGATATGTTTCGAATGAATGTCAAGAGCCTAACATTTTATGGTGATTAGAGTGAAAACATAAGAGTATTTCACAAATACTTTATTATTCTTTCGAACGATGGATCTTTATATGTCCCTCTAATCGCTTTTTGTGAAAACCAAAAGAAAGAACGAAAAGAAAAAGAAAAGAAATTACAAATACGGGAGTGAACGGGAGATAGAGAAAAGACAAAACCAGCAACCAAAAGTGCGGCGATCAAGAGAAAAGGGCAAAAGGGAGCAATTAAAAGGTCGTGATGTACAGAGCAGTGGCTATAAGATCCTTACTCAACTGCTCAACCGCGTCGGGATTGTCAACCCTCAATGGCTCGCATTATGGGCTCTAGTGCTCCTCTAGCTTTTGAATTGTTTTTTTCTTCTACTCTATAGTCCGTGGTTTTGTTTGCGTACGTGGATCAATATGAATTCGGCATTAGTGCATCAGGATACTTTTTTTTCCAGATTTAACTGTTGAACAGTTCCCGATTCCTCCAAAAAGGAAAACCGAACTCTTGTCGCACAGCATATTTTAGTACTTTTTATAGGTATAATAATGGCTGTTTGAAAAAGAAAAAAAAATAGATGTTATTGTCAAATAGATATAAATCTTTTCATTCCAAACATCTGTCTTTTAGATGAGATCTCGAGAAATCGGATTATTAATAATTTCTAAATAATCGTCACTATTTTATCTATAAGATCTTTTAGTAGATCATAATAATTGTACCGTGTGGCCCTCTCAGGAACCAGATAATCTGAGCTCGACAACGATCCAATCATTTTAATTTTACTTCATCTTCTGTAATAACCACCCGACGACGAGACCGTAATCCAACAAAACCGTGGTTAACTTCACAAGATTCGCAAAATCAGCCTGTGAATGATTCTAAAGAGGCAACCAACTCACAGCCTCCCACGCGCAAGAAAAAAACTCCTCCAACTCCGACTCGCTTCGCTGCAAAAATAAAAAACTTCCTCCGGTTCGTTCCTCCCCCCCCCCCCCCCTCTCTCTCTCTCTCTCTCTCTCCAACCAAATATAAACCCGAGTAAAACGCGCCAGGACAGATCCTTTGATCACCCATTCGACCTCACCCGCATACAGGACCCACGAAACTCTCGACCCAGCCGTCCGAGTATACACTCATCCACCAATCCTCGTCCGAGAGTCGGCCGATAAATTTTTCATCCAACCCATCCCACTGGCGGGAGCCAGAGAATTTTCGCGCAAATACCGTCGACGCCCGGGCCAAACGCGGTTCGCGGGTCCGCCGAGATTCGATGCGGTCGGCTCTGGAACTGTACACCCCACCCCCCCCCCCCCCCCCCCGCGGCCCCCGGGCTGCGCCCCCCCCCCCCCCCCCCCCCCAATGGATTGATCGCTTTGATTGTATTACGTGAAGGTGCGTGTATGGTAAGAGCAATTGCGGGCTTGATTGGGACTCGGTGTGGTGTGTGGCTTTGATTAATTTTAATTAAGGACGCGCGGGCAAGGTGCGAGGGGGTCATCGGGGCTTCGAGTGATCGGATCGTCGTTGCAGGGCGTTATCAATGGGGGTGGTAATATTTAGGATCGGGAAATGTTTTTATCGTGGCTATTTCGATGATCAGTGTGAGGTGCCGATAGTGCAGGGATAGGGTATAATGACATATTTTACTGTTTGATGACAATTGCGTTACATGCCAAACAAAAACATCATACGCGCTATTGTCCACCGAAGAACTCGCGTATCGACGGCTCGGTGGAGGGATTAATTCAAAACTGGAGTCTAGAAAGAGCTAAATCGGAGCTGAAAAACATTGGAAAATATTATTTTTCTCGTCTTTCGCTGTGGTGGAACTCGAATCCTTTTTGCTTTCAGGATTGCGACAAGTTACTACTGCAGAATCGACGAAAAAAAAATTTCCCTCAATCAGTTGCTTCTCCAGTCCAAACTTTAGTTGGCTCTTTCTTCTCTGCAAGGCTGAGTTGGTAGTTTCTTTAGCCAAGCTGTCGATATTATTATTATTATTATTCGTATTAATAAAATTAAATATCAACCCCGTATAAAAATATGGACATCTGCCCAAAACACCAATCCTTGGACTCATCATCTATCAAATGCACCAATACAAACGTAACCCAGTGAGGCCTTCGCAGCCACGCGGCACAATTGTAAAAATTGTACGTCAGCGTGTATACCTGGGAGCCACGATAGCAAGCGGAAGAGACCCAAGCAACCGCGGATCGACTTTCCCCAACTCCATTTCCTCGTTTACCCGCCGGTTCTCCGCGCCATTCTCGCTCTCCTCCTTCCCGCTGGACCGCCGATGAACCATCAAAACCCATCCTTCGGGACTACGGCAGCTTTCGCATCTCCGGATCAGAGATCCTCCGACCCACATAGCACTGTTTCTAGGAGCCCTCGACGCGGCGCTCCCTTTTCCATGAACCAGTACCCCGAGTAATAACGAAAGTGCGCCACTCCGCGCGCCATCGAACGCCTCTTCCCAACCGACGCTGGAGGGGGGGGGGGGCTGAGCACTCAAGATTTTCGAAAGCCTCGAAACATATGGTTTTTGGCTTTTTCGCGGAAATCGCGATGAGCCGGAAGGATTTTTCTTTTCTTTTTTTTTTCCCATCGCCACTCGTAGCACCGTGCTCGCTTGGCAGAACTTTTACCAGCTCGAGACATTCGAAGGACCGTTTTGGTCCTTTTTTTTTCCTTCCGAATATATCGCGCGCGCGTTATTTTTCCTGGCAAAAAGTTTGTCGAGTGCTCGATTCTCATCGCGCATACTTTCGGACGAAAATTGAGACAACCGTTTCAACCCAACTCGCGCGCACAAACTTTGGTCGATCCCCCGAAAAAAAATGTATCCGAAAAGTGTGCATGGCGCAACACTGCCCCTCTCCGCAAGCACGTTTGTCCCGAACCTTCGTTCGTCCCGCAGACACCTGCCGACAACTCCTCGGCTCCCGAACCAAGTGAATTCGTCGCAGCTCGGCCGCCGAACGGCCGAGCAGACTTTTGCCGGGACAATGATACTGCTATGATACACGAGCGAGGGCGAGCTTCCGAACACACGGCCGAGTCGTACCGCGGCCGCCACGCGCGCGTAAAACTCCCTCCCGCCTCGCGGCCGAGGGTCCTTCGGTCGCGGTGTTTATCCCGGCAGCTTCTTGCCCCGTTGCTCCCCCTGTGCGAGCGGACTCCCCCGGTTCTGGCTCTTTTGTTACGCCTGCTTTGCTGCCGATGGATCGGGGGGATTTTTGGTTTTGTTTTGCTCCTGGAATACGAGGAGGGGCTTTCGTTCTTGATTATCGGAGCGTGGAAGAGCTGTTGTGGTGACCCGTCCGATGCGAGGCTTGATTTTTTCAAAAGTAAGAAAACCGGCATATGCTGGGTGTATGATACGTCGGGGTTTGAGGATCGTCCCGAGAGAGGACGTCAGTAGTCCAGCTGTGTGACGGGTGGGCGATGAAAGTCGAGTGTTTATTGATACGCGGAAAGAGATAAGAGATTGTCGTAAAAAAGTGTACACTTCATGAAGCATCTTTGAAACGATTTTCATGAAAATTCGTGAAATGACGAAAGATTCAAAATGGTTTTTTTCTTTTTCCGATTAATAATTTACGAAAATATAAACAAAGATGTGAGCGAACGATCGATCGTCGCTCCGCGCTATTATTCATGGGACTCTTAATTTTTCTTATTCTCTTTTTTTTCTGTTGCACATTAAGATTTGAAATTTCGTATACGTATTCGGAAAAGTTCGATCCTTTAATGATCAGAGACGGCGAGTTTTTGTTTTTTTTTTGTTTTTCCAATGTAAACATTTTTTTTCCGAGCGAACAAAAAATTTGTTCATCGGTTATTGAGAAACTACAGCATCTCGTTGGGATTCTACTGCTGCACACGTAATTTTCGTGATGCGACAGACTCGGCATTCAATCAAATTTCGCGCGTGTCCCTCGATCGCCTCTCCCGCGCGTCCGAAAGCAACGTCGATCAAAATCGTCCAGCGCTGCGCGAGGGATCCGAAAACCCAGTCAGCGCGTCCCAAAGCCAACTTTCCGCCCGACGCGAAAACAAATTTCGCGCAAAACGGGGGTACAAATTTCCCCTCGTCCACCGTCCGTTCCCCGCGCCGAGGACGCCCGTTGATCCCCGCACTCTGGAAAATCCCCGACAACGCTCCCCCCTGCTTCCTTCGAGCCCGGAGTTTTTCTCCCTCTCTCCCCTTCCTTTCATCGCCAAATCCGCGCGCGGATTATCTCCCTCGGTCTTTCGCGTCGCGCAATTAAAATCGGCGCATCAGTCCGTACTTTGGACGTACATTACATCCGCGCGTATTCGGTATCCAGCTTTTAAGAGCGAAAGGGGCGTTCCCCGGGGGATTCGATTATCCCTAGTGCGCAGTTGTAACTTCGCGGACGAATTTCCGCGAGCGATTGCCGGGGGCGCCGTTTTACCGGGGGTTTCGATCGCGCCCGGAAAGTATACGTACACGCGGGGCTGTGCGGAGTTTTCGGGGGACCGGCGGCGCTCGCCGTTCGTTCGAGTTTTAAGCCGCGGAGCGTTTGATTCGGTTTGCAACGAGAGGGCGTCTTTGGGAGAGCGTTGCGTGGGGGGGGGGGGGGGCTTTTGTGCTTTGGGGATTGGAAGAATTTAATGGCTGTGGGCTGAGTCTCCGGAGTACGCGGATGGATGGTTGAACCTGTTATAGAATGATATTGAATTTTTGACTGGTGGGTGCTTGATTCATGCATTTTTACCGATAGGATGATTAACGTTTGTTTCAAGGGTGTTTTCATGGAGGATGTATTTAATGTTTTTGGTAGATAAATCATTTTAATAGATTTATGAATTTATTGGATACTTGTTTTTTTTTTTTTTTTTTTATTAATATTATTTATTTTGTTTTAATATTCTTTATTTTGGGGGTGGGGAAGCGTGTCTTCGTACGTCACTTTGAGGAAGAGTGACTTCGTACGTAACTTTGACTTTTATCTTTGAAACGTGCTTTATCTACATAGGTTGTGTCCATGTGAAAGAAGAAGGAGCACGCATCAAACGTTTTTCCATAATCCACCCAAAAGATAAAATTGTGTAAACAATTTGTATAAAAATACTCATTTGGTGAAATGTTATGCCAGATGGATCGATGCAATTTACAGAAAAAAAAAAAAAATACATTAAAAATCATCGTGGTATGAAAGGCGGTTCGGAGTTGTTCGATAGTCATTTTTAGCATTTTTGAAAGGTAAAATTATTTCTGAATATAGTTTTACAGTCTTTTATATTAATTCATTTTTTTCTCACAAATAGTATACGTAAACTAAGTTTCTTAACTGAACGTCAACTTAGTTATACACCGTATCGCTCATAACGTATAATGTTGCTTTTTGCTTTAAAAGATTATTTTCATTCATGATTTCACATTCGTTATTGTCTAATATCACCCATCAAATACCCCTTTCTGAATAGAAAAAAATTACTTTCGTTCCACTACCAAAGAAAAAGAATAACAAATAGCTACTCTTACAAATTATGCTTTATGGAATTTCGAGCAATCATTTTCCCAGTCGATGCACTCATCCCACTACATAACGACTTCCAAACACACGACTAATAACCAGAAACCTCGCAACGAGTGGAGTTTCCTTCCCCCTCGCCACTTTTGTGCTCAGCTCGAGTCGTGCACGACGCAGCCCCCTGCCACAGTCACTCGAATGTAACATCCTATTTGCCCATTTATCCGGGAGAAGCTGAAAAAATGGAAAAACTTTCTCAAAAAAAAAAAAAAAAAAAAAAAAACCCACCACAACCACCCGCCCCTTTTCAGGCCTCTCGTACGGCACGGCAGCGCTTGAAAAAGTAAAACAGCAAAGTGTGTCACCGCGTCTGCCTGCAGTCGCGTGTTTTAATGATACACCTGCAGAGCGGCGCTCATTCACAACCACGACCATTCACTTCACACTGAAGGAAACTGCTCTCCGCGCCCGCCCCCCTTCAACTCTGTACTTGATGCAAAACACCATTTTTTTCAAAGAGTGATTAAGCTTGATTTTTCACAACAACATGACAAAAACAACAATTCCACGACGACACACCCAACTACACGACAGAAAATTCCTCGCAGAGCACACTGCTTATGTACATATACATATAAATAAATGTCAGCGGAGAGCGAGTGCAGGCTTTTACCATTTGAATCAATCGGCACTCGCTCGGCACTCCGAGCATCCGTGTAATGTACATGTGTATAATATCGACTGTTGCATTTTCTCATTGCTTTCACGATGTGATAAACGTTGCATCCAGAGCTTTTCAATTCGCTGCAGCGCGGCGCGTATACATGATCCGTCGTTTGCCAATCGACTCGATGGTAATGATGATAATTGTACTTCAATTGCCGAAGCAGCGAATTGAAAAGCCGAGTATGAAGATGGCGCACGAGACGGGCCGTCGTTTATGTTACTCTTTGATGTTGACGCAAGGGGCAGGAGGTACCGATTTACATATGGTACGAGTCGTACCCGACGCACAGCGGCGAGGGCTACGAGGGCCGCGTCGCCAAGGTCAGCCCGAACTCGGCCTACGGTCTGGCGAGCCTCAACCTGACCAACATCAAGGAGAGCGACCAGGGCTGGTACGAGTGCAAGGTCGTCTTCCTCAATAGGTCGCCCGGGGGCAAGAAGAACGGCACGTGGTTCCACTTGGACGTCCATGGTACGTTTGTTTCTTTTCTCGTCGTCGATACGTTTTTCGTCCTGATTCTCCAAATTTTGATACAAATGGCCAACCAACGATAATCAGCGATTTTTTTAGCTTTTTCGAAACGAGTGCATTGCAATGTTGACTGGTTTCATTTTTTATCATCAAACAAAAGTTTTTGCCTGATCGACGAGTTTCCTGAATTCCCCTTTATCCAATAGCGTTAGGTATCTTTCGACTTATTCCATACCGACGCCTTCGACAAAGAACTACTCGTTTCTGTAAGTGGACGAAGAACTTCATTTTTTCTCGCAATCTCGGACAAAGAATACTGTTTTTGGTTCGACAAGTTTTAATTAAATGCTGATAAAGTTAAAAATACATGCGTCAATCGTCGAAAGTTGTAAGTAATTACGATTCAGGTGAAAAAAGAGAATACGTTTGATATTGATTTGAGAGTCTTGTATATTTCTTCAAATCTAATGTTATGTTGCTCACACTATTTTTTGTTTCGAATAAAGAAACGAAAAAAACGAATTTTTTTATTAATGAAAATCGAAAGCAATATTATTCTTTCTCCGAGTAAATGATGTTTTCGTTCAAAGCGTCGATGTGTACCCAAAATGAGTCCATAAAACAAAGAAATCGTGAAAACAAACTAAAATATGTATTAATCGCCTAAGAAAAATTTACAAAAATCATCATCAATTTTATCATCGAACAACAGCACCGCCAAAATTCACGATAACCCCGGAGGAGATGATCTACGTGACCCTGGGGGATTCGATAATCCTGAATTGCCAAGCCGAGGGTACCCCGACGCCAGAGATACTCTGGTACAAGGACGAGAATCCGGTCGAGCCTTCGACGACCATCAGGATCATGAACGACGGTACCGAGCTCAGGATCTCGACGATCAAGAACGAGGACATCGGCGACTACACCTGCCTTGCGCGCAACGGCGAGGGCCAAATCAGCCATACAGCTCGGGTCGTCATTGCGGGTCAGTGAATTTGAATATTTACGATTTTTTTTTTACTTGGGCAATCCTGGAGGAAAAAAATCCGTGTTAAAAGCAATTACAAAGTGTAAAAATCTATGAAAATCAACGAAATGTTATAATGTTCGCCTTTTTGTCACGAAAAATCATTTTTAGTTTTCTCTGGGTCAGAGTAAAGAGAAGATGTTTCTATATATTGTTCATAAAACATCATGGTTTTTCAGTGAAAAATTTGCAAAGTTAAAAAGCAAATTTTTTACTCTGAAACTGTTGACTTTAGAGAAAAATGGTTAAGACTTTTTTTCTCTTTATTTTAGTTCAAGAAATTTGGAAATCATTTTTGTTCGTTGAATATATACATGTTAACACTTATTTTTGAGAAACTGTAAAGCTGTCCGAATTCCATTCAATTTTCACAGTTTCTTCACAAATTTTCATGGTTTTTCATAGATTTTCATAGATTTTGAACATTTCTCGCAGGAATTTTTTTCGCTACTGAGCAGAAAATATTTCAGTAAAAACTCTAGTACTATCAATAAGTACGATTTAGGTTGAAAGCTAATTTACAATACTTTGTGATCCCACAAGTTTTTGCGAAAAACGATCTAATAATGTTTTAAGTAGTATAGCCCCGGCTACGTCAGACATCGGTCCACGTACGCAAGATACAGACAAAACTTATTCAATAAGATGAAAATATCGAAACAAATAATCAAATTATTGAAAAAACAAATAAATCATCATCGGAAGTCAAGCGATCATGACTGCAGTGAACAGAATTGTTGTACAGGTACTACTTGGTCCCGTGCAAGTAGTATAGCTCCACTCTAGTCAGACGGCCAGAACGCACTACGCAAAGCTAAATCGGCCGGCAAAGTGCTCGCTTCAATTATCGCAACCGAGCAGATCAGGCGTACGTTTAGTTCATTACTTTGAAAATTACCATGTCCTTAACGGAGGTGTAAGCCCTACGCAACTGTCTGACGCGAACGTGCCGAACTTGCTAATACGCCGCTCAAATTTCTGTACAAAGTTCTCGACAGGGCTTTTGATGATGGTGCTTCCTTGGAGAAGCTACCGAGTGTGGAAGTGGTTCTGATCCGATTGAAATTTTGAAGAAGAATCCGTCAACAACTTCCGTAAAACAATATAATCCAAGGAGGGTGATTCAAAGCCAGTAAATTGTAAAACAGGAAAATTAACATCCTAAAAATGTGTCATTGGTTTTTTTCAAACTACATCATTTTTGCTCTCTGTACATCAACACCGGTTTCGAACCGTACAATAATCACACAGTCTGCTAAAAGCTATATATTTTAACTTGTTCTCAGAAAAAAATTCTCCGTATTTAACATTGATCCAGCATTCTTGGCAGGGTATAGTTCGATCGTTAACAGGACTCTTCAGTCCTGGCCGTGTCAACGATCCAAGCAATGCCAAAATTCAGCTCTCGACAGACCGTATGCTTACGGCACAAAGACACGCCCTAACAATTTTTATCTTGCGGACTTCTATCAAAAATTTAAAAGCACGCAGCGCACTGTCGCTTTGCGCTAACTAATGCAGGAAGTAAGAGAACGTCGACGGAAACTGTCGGGCGACCTCGAAACCCAGATCGCGATTTCGTAGTAGTTTTTCGGGACGAGTGAAAAATGACTCTTTTTTGGGTTGGAAGGATTTTAATGTAGATGTAAAAAAAAAAGGGTTGGCGAAACGCGCTTACGCTTGTAAGTGAAATCTTCATTCGATCCAAAAATGCATTCAATACTTCATAAGTAGCGCGAACACATTTTTTAAGTATTATGTCACAGGATAGCAGTAAAGCATATAAATTCACGTGAGGAGATTAGTAAAACATTAGGCAGCATAAAATATTACGCTTGACTCTTTGGCATGACTTTATCGCCATTATGTTTGTTAAGAAAAGTTTTACCATGAGAAATAGAGCAAGACAACTGAGAAAGTGCTCAGACTTGAGCACACTTTGAATTTTTTCCAGCCATAATAACACATCAATCAAATCTTGTAAGAAGAAAAAAGAATTAGAAAAATTATTCAATATTCGTTCATTTGTTCTAAAAGAAATTCTATTCCCGGAAACCATGTATTGCGGTACATCCTGCTAGAACGAACATCGAGTACTGCTTTACAGAAAGTAAAAAATCCCCGAAAAAATAGCACCTCACGTATCCGAAAAATAATTTACTACCAAAGTGTCGAAAATTTATAAACTAATCGTGCCCCAGTACGAGAGTTTACGTCTGTAAAAACAGACTTCCATCCGCGAGAGAAACACCAACAACCGCTCGCGCGTTCATCAAAACAGCGCCCCGAGCAACGTTTCCCCATCCCCGCCTGCAAAAAAAAATACAACCCCCCTCCGGCCGTATCAATTAACGTCAAGGCCCGATACACGTCGGAGATCCTCGCCCTTCAGAGCCCGGCCCCCGTCTCCTTGACTCCCCCACTCCCTCGCTCGTATAAATTCCCCCACCCCCTCCTCACAGTCTCGCCGTTTTTATTCCCCCTTTCCTCCAGAGCACAGGCCATTTTCCTCTCGTCTCGCGCACCCCGGCGCCTTTATTCATCTCAAGCACCTCGACGACCCTCGTACCGCCCCTCGCGAGCTTATACCTCCGCCGACCGAAGCCTATTTAAAATTCATATTTCGCTACCCGGCCCGCGATCCCGACGCACGCAGCTCGGGTTGTTAGGCCTCCCCCCCCCCCCCCTCTCTCGCGAGACTGCTCCCCCTTTCTCGGCTGTCTGCGGCTCCACGGGCGGGGTGTACTTGGGACGGTCCGCGGAAAAACACTTTGGCTCGTGGGTCTTGGAAAATAACGGGTGATGATTGGTCTTTGGCGGAAGCGAGCTCCCTGACGTTTGCAGGGGACCTTGAAGCTTATGAAATTGAGTCGGTGAGGGGGGGGGGGGGGGGCGCGAAAAATGTATACTTCGTTCGACGATACAAGTACCATCACTGTCTATCATTATATTCCATCTTTTTGTTTCTGTTTTATCAATACTTAAATCGACCGGGGAAAGAATCATGCTCTTGGTTGAATACACGTTCATCAACGATTCGACGGCACAGTCACCGATCATTTTCGTTCGACGCTAGTCCAAAGTCACGAATCGTTCGTCAACGGCCGTGTGGTTTGTTTTTCCACGTAAGCACCCCGGCAGCCGTTGCCCCGTTTTTCCCAGCTTTTTTTTACCCGCGCACGACACGCACGTGCGTACGAGAGATCGCGACGTCCTGATCCAAGTGCCACTGACTCCAACCCCTTCCGGGCATCCTCCGCACCGACCCCTCCCGTCGCAGAAGCAGCTTCGAGCTCGAGCGCACTCGAAAGCAGCCAGTTACAGGCCTGTTTTCCGTACTACGGGTCGGCTGTCGCGTCTTGGGCTCCGAGCGGGAGGAGCGGGGGTCGAGTGGCAGGGGTGCTTGCGGAAACGTAAACTGTGGTGGACGGTTGGCAGTTTTTTCTTTTCCGACGGATCGCTTCCTGGCTGGAGTTTCGGATCGTAACATTTTGTTGCGTTGTTGGGTAAGGGACAGGTGGAGGGGGATTTTAACTCGTGCGGGGGGGAAAAGAGGTTCGACTGTGCGCTACGCTGATTAAGGAGGTTCAATAATTTTCTTAAAATGCAGAGAAAGCGGTGAAACTTTGAACGATAACTATTCAGAGTGTCTGGAAACTGGGTGTATTTTTTCAAAAAATTTTTAATAATTTCTGGCTTATTTTTCATCGATGAAAAATTTTGTGGTAAAAAAGATTGAAAAAACCCACACGGTTTCCTGACACTCTGAACAGTTATTGTCGAAAGATTCATTGCCTTCTCTGCATTTTGAGAGAACAAATCATTGAACCTCTTTGATTGCGAAACCAGGTAGTTTGAGAAAAATTTGTAAATTCACTGGGGTTTGCCCAATAATTTTGTATTACGAATTTTCTGTACATTTTTTTTCAATTATTTGTACATCAGGCAACAATCATATTTATAGCTGCTACATCACAATCATTTATACATGTGGAAACAAATCCTTATGTGGATGAACTCGAACGAAGCACGCATAAATCTCCTATAACTGTACAACTGAGCAATACCATACACTTTAAAAATCCCTAACTATGGATTCAGCGTTCTGATTTTAGACGCATATTATGGACAGCCGTTTTTAGCAGCTGAATATCAACGAAGTATACATTTTGCCTGTCATTTTTCGTATCTGCAAATTACACAATTATACGATGGTAAACACAAACGGCAAAATAATACCACATTCGATCCAACCATCGAAATACAAGCTCATTTTGTCCGTATCCAGCACTTCCCCCCAAAAACAAACGACCCCCAAAAATTTCGATCGCAGTAAATGAAAAGAATAAAAGTCCTCCGAGCCCGCAATCCCCGACCTGGTCCGCGTCTCTACCCGCCGAGTGAAATATAGAGAAAAAAACAAGGACCAACTCGAAAGAAACCCTCGGCCGCGAGGAACGGCCAAGCGTAAGGAAGTCCCCCGCACCGCCACTGTGCGACGCGGGCGGCTGTCGGCGCGCGGCCGGTCGAGCCGCGAAATTTCGAGTTTTCCGGCCGACCGGAGCTCGACCGTACACCCGTGCACGACCCGTCGCTTCCCGCCGAGCCGCGCGGACCGCGTCTCCGCGGCCTCGCGCCACAACTCCCCCGAACGATCCTCTTTTCCCGTCCCTCGTTCTTGCTCCCGTGCGCCCGGCCGAGCGGGAAAAGCGTCAAAGCGGTGCACGCAGAAACGAGCGCAGCGCGTTCGATGCGGACGCGGGTGGGGTTTGGCCGCGGGAGAGGGCCGTCGATGGAGAACGAAACGAATCCTGGGTGATTGTGATGAAAAATGGACGAGAATTCGCGTGGCTTTTTTTTTATTCGTCGCTGGAGCTGTTTTCGCGGAATTGAAAAAAATAAAATAAACAGAAACATTGGGGAAGTGTCGAAATTTTTAAATCGCATTCGGGGTCCCGAGCAGCATCCAGCAGACGTGTTATTCTCGCAGTTCACGTTTTCTCTCGATCCTCGCATGACTTTAAATATATCGAATTGCGGAGGAGAATAAAAAAAGAATCAATACAACAGACAGATGTGGGGATGATTAATTTTTCAAATGCTTTGCGATACAATTTTTTTTAAATTCAATGCATTATTTGCGCTATTAGATTTTTTTTTTTTATTACTACTTACAACTCGGTACTTTGTCAAAGAGGACAATCAATTGTATTTAGGAGCGAACAAAAATAAAAGAATATGTTAAGGTTTTTGAAGAGAAGTGTTCGTGTTTCAAACTTTAGTGCTTTTCCCGCTCCGCGCTTTGCGCGTCAACTCCAAACTTCGATTCAACATATTTCATAATTTTTCAGAAAAGTTATTTCATGCACATAATATATTCATACAAAGTTAAAATTTTATTTTTAATCCAATCAGGCTGCGAATGAAATTCCCAGCTTGTAAACGGGTCCAATACTGGCCAGCGCGCTCCGAACGAGCAAATATGTATGTAAAGGAGCACAACTCGGAGAAGCGTTCGACTCGTTAAGAAACTCTCCCCTTTTTACTTCGTTCTGCTTATACGCGTGTAGTTTCATGATAATTCGTTGCTACTTGCGTACGTATGTATATATAAGTATTCAGGAATAACGGCGCAAAGCGGCGAGGTTGACTTATAATGGCTGTCTGTGTGCCATACCTGCTGTGCGCAGAAAGTTACGAGCGTGAAGGCACGGTAAGTGTGCCGGTTTTATTTTCGGAATCAGAAGAGCTTTTTAAATATATAAGTATCATACTATTGAGTACAGCAATGTATGTACATACGTCGGAGGTGGTAAGGTCTTGCGTTCTCGATTTCTCGGGTATCAAATTTTTTATCACAATCGGTTCAGCCTTAACATAATAGTAGATATTTGAAATCAAGTGCTATCTAAAAAAGCATAGACAGTATGGATACCTCATTGCATTAGTCTTATCCTTATCTATTTTATGTAATATTTTTAAATTACATACTTTTATACGAACGATAAATTATTTGAATGATAAAAATATACATTCTTGGTTCAATGCTTTTTTTATCATGAGCTCACCACTTTTGTGATAAGCCGTGCATTTTTGTAACTATGTCTCCAGTTAAAGTTGAATATTTTTTATTCGATAATGTTTTACTACTCGTGTAGAAATATAAGTACTTTGATGAAAAATTTTTAAATTAAACTATGATGATAAATGCACATATGTAAGTTTGATGAATAAATTTATACTGCAAGAAATCTGTAAAAATGTGTCGATTGGACCCAGTTCTTCATTACTTGTGAAAAAGTACACAATTTTTATTTTAGTCTTAGCTGACCAGGATTACGAATAATCATTAGAATATTACACAGTGATTATATTTTCATTAGGTTTCCACACTTATCAAAAGATGAATTTGGAAAAGCCAGATTATTAAACTTGAAAGAAATGCGCAGCTTGTTTTTTTTTGTGCAGATATTTAGAAATTTTTATAGTGCATAAAAATAACTAACGGTAGTTATCCTATATCGCTCTAACTGCAGATTAAAATGAAAATTCAGCTCAATTTTTCAGAGAGAAAAATTTTGCTATGATATGATTATTACATAAATAAATAACAATAAATCAATCAGTAAGATTATTTGCTGCAACCATTGGTTGTGCTCAGACGATACAAACGAATTTCGACTACATACGTGTAATAAATATGCACTCTTGGTCTACCCACGTTCATGTCTCACTTATGGAGTTTTCGTAGTCTCACTTGTGTCCGACTTTTTGATCCACAATTTGATTGACTCTTGACTTCTCACAGCTTTGATAATAGTTGATACACTCATGACCGCGAAAAATAATCCCAAAACTCCAAAGAAAGCCCCATAAATTGTGAACTAAAATAAACGCAACCATCATCTGTAAGATTTGAACGTAGTAATATCAAAATAGGCTAATTAAAATTCCTACCTGAGTTGTTATTTGCAATTGAAGCCATACAATAACAACTGACGTCAATAATGATTGGAATAACAGCGAGAGCAACATATTAATTCCAAATATCAATCCAGAACTGTTTTTCGATATGCGCTTCGTGACTTCAAACCTATGTACAACAATAAAAATAGAGGATTAATTGGGCTACTATGTTTTACATGGTAATGATAGTAAAAATTATAATATTGTCTTGTCTAAAATTATATTTTTACTTGCCTCGCGATCGTAACTACTGAATGAAATATCACTGAGAAAGTTATGTAAGATGCATATAAGATCCAGAGTCTGTAGCTAATTTTATATACGACTAAAAGTAGACCTTGCATGAGCGTAAATATCATCACAATTGGCTCGCCCATTAGAGACCAATTTATACGTAAACTCCCAACAATGGCAACCATCGTGGCACCTGAAGAAGTACGACAAAAAGTGTTTCGCTATGTTTGGAGGTTCAAAAGATTTTTTTTATATTACATACACTGCATGGTATATTGTCCCTAAAAAATTGAGTAAATTAATTTTCAAACAATTATCATATTCAAAATTTTGTTCTCATTGTTAAATCATGATACTTTGTTACTAACTTGCCATAAAAAGATACTCATTACTTTTCTCAACACGACATTAAAATGAAAAAAAATCAATTTTTCAGAATTTTCATCAAAGTATATGAACAGAAAAAATGTATAAAACCCGATTTTCTTTTGAACAAAAAATTTTTAATTCATCATACCTAGCTATCTTTAATTCGTGAATTTTACAGTTTGATTCCTCTCGCATCGTGAATTCCGAATTTCGATCCACTCTGGAATTGTTTTTTAATCGAAAATTTTATATTTTGATTCATTTTTAATTGATTCATAGATCGGAAGAGTGAATTGCTATGAAAAATGTTTGATTCTTATTTTATCTCCCCTGATTCGTGAACCGCAAGAAACGAGTCTCAATTAAAATTTTTGAGTCATTTAGAACATTCGAATAACTGATTACCGATTTAAAATACACGTAAAGGCACGCGATGTCAACGTTAAATCGAAAAAATTTGCGGCTTATTCGTGCACAGCTTTGATTGTACATTATACACATTACTGACTTGTTATCGTAACGATTGCTTCGACCGCTCCGTTGTAAATCTTGGTATCTTCGGGCAAATGCTGGGCCTCAATAGCGTGTATCCACAATAGATGAATATTGCGGGCTATTTGGATGTAGCCGCAGGTGCCAAAAGACCACAACACGGACCACTTGACGACGTGCTTGTTGGAGTACGCCTTGAAGAGAATCAAATTGTGAAAAATAATTTATAAAAATATTTCAATCATTTCACCTTGAGAAAACCTGACCAGAGCAGGTAGTAGGCATAGCGAACCTTGGAACCGCAGGATGATGATTTTTCGGTTGCGCAGACAGAATTTTCAGGCTGAGCGTTTTTGTCGTTGTTCCTGATATCTTTGCAACTGCCGTCCACAGAAATTCTCAATAAAGTCGATGTAACATTGGATGGGGGGATGGATCGGTTGTTGTTGAAGTATAACGACTGATCGACCGATGGCAAGAAACACGCCCATACCGTCGCTGTGGTGCAACCTTGATTGCAAAAATTTTACATTAAATTATTTTATTTTTTCTATACTCGGTCCAGTGCGAAGATACATCAACTTCGAGAGCAATCGTATGGAAACGCGCGGGCGAAGTAGTTACTTTGCACATTTTTTGCGTCAAGTAGTCACTCTGCGCGCGGGCACAGGAGAAACCGAACTTCGCACACCGAGTGTCAAAAAATGAGTCGTTTGAGTGAAGTTTGAGTAGCCAAACCATACACGCTATTAAATAATATATGACGTGTCCCACCTGCGATCGCAAGATAATTTAGTCGCTCGTAATCCAGCAGACCGTACGAAGTGGTCAGTTGAGCGACTGCGCCACTCGCAAAACGACCCAGCAAGAACGCAGACCTGGTAAAGCTGGTGACCGTCTGGTAGTGTTCCTCGTCGACTTTGGCATAAATGTAGGTGAAGTAGGCGACCTGGGTTGCCTGCATTAGCCCCCAAAAAATATCGGCTATTTGCATGTGGAATATTGTTTTGCCGAGAAAGAACACTAAATAGGTGCACGCACCGGACAGGCCGCTTAGTATAATGACGGGCTTGTACCTGACCAGATCGGTCAGTAAAATCGTCATGATCAAAAACACAATAGAGAAGTACGTGCTCACCGGGAAGATTTCTTGGTTCACCTGCAACGATAATACATGTAATTTACGTATGAACAAAAAGTTAATGGGCGTAACCAATTGTTTTTTTTTTTTCAATATTAGTGCAAAAGTCAACAGTACAATCATTTGCTGTAGTGAAGTTAGAATGCATGACACATGTATACACTGGCCTTAAGTATACCGTCTGTAATGCGATTTAAAAGTTTCTTGCCCGAAAAATAGCGACGATATCAAATATAATTTATGATTTTCACGTCATTCGTCATTTATTTATGCATACCACCGTCGCTCTCCTTCGCGTATCTTTGAAAATGATGAAATTAAATATTTAAAAAAAACAATAATAGGGTTGGCTCGAGGTTTGCCTCCGCTGTTTTTTCTTCGGGGATAGATTGACTGTTTCTCTTGCGTTACGGACAACGTGAGCGGGAGGTGTGCATGAGGTCGGTCCCTGGTGCCTATGCCCTACACCTGGACATAGACACTCGGGCCGAACTTGGGCAATACACCGGGCCATTCCGGGATGGGTTTTTCCCAAGAGGTTTTTCCCCACCCCACAGGACGTGTCCTGGGCAAATGTAGAACGGTTGTTAGTCATCCCCTACCCCCTCCCATCTCTCTTGCCTTCCCTCTCCCAAGTGCTGAGTACCCTGAGTAGTGCCTTTGGAAAAGAGCCGGACTTATAGCACTATAATATAATAAAAAATATATATATACAATTATAACTGTACAAACATTCTTGACTCACTTCGGTTTTCGTAAAGTTTTTCCAGTGGCCGGTAAGATAGTTTGTGAGAAACGGATCCATCGGCCGAAACTCTTTCAGAGTGCCAAAAACGCACAGTATCAGTGTGATCGTGTACCACTTCATGTTTTCCTTGAATTCAACACAAACGGCAATGCTCTTATTTCTTCTGCCAATGCGTTTTGAGAGGAGTCATGTATGCAGCTATGCAGTCGAAAGTGGAACAAAATCACCTACCACCTTCTCTGTACATAAGCTCATTCGCGCCACAAACTAATGATCTCACTAAATTTATTTTGTCTCTTTTCTCTCGTGTGTTAGAACAATGTTTTAATAGCAATTTTTAATACTACAATAAATTTAAATGCTTGTAAGATGTTTTCGCGCCTCGAAAAATCAAGTTTCTTCTTTGGAAACTATTATGACGTCGGGGACGGTTGTATTAGTTTTTGAGTTCCTTTGTTTTATACAGTTGAACGACCGAATAGAGCAGCGCGCGTATCGATACGTGAGTTGAAGAACGTATCATCTCAAAAATGTATCATCTTATAATACCGAAGAAAGATATATCTCAGAAATTTTTTCGAAAAACGTATTATCTCTTAATAATGCAGAAAAAAAAATTTATCGAAAAAAAAAGAATTTTTCATGAAAATTCATCATGAAGATTACATTGAAAACAAGGACATCAAATAATAATAAGTATTTGTTCGCACTACAATGATAATAGTATTAATGACAACCATTATTATACCTGACATTACCGAATTAAAGCGCACGATACTACTTTTGATTTACTAACCTCTGCGAGCTCCATACTGTTACCCTCTGAAAATGTTGCTAAGGTGACAAATAGACCAGAACATGAGCACTTTTTCATTATTTTTAAAGAGGGGCGGTAGGAGATCGATTAATAGAAATCTCCCACCCTCTCGCTGGCGAAGCAGGAGCCGGCCTCGGGGTAACTAGCGTTGTACATCGTGTGATATTGGCTAGGATACAGTACCAAATTATTAATTTACAGCTAGAAGCTTTCTATTCGACACTAAGTCATTAGAGGCTCTCCCAACCGAGCTTCCCTCGCCACCACGGCAGCGAATTACTGTAAAAGCTGTGAATTTATGCGGTCGCGCTAGATACGAGCTAGACGTTCAGCCTAGTCGATCTCGGCGTCTAATCTAGAACAGTAACCTAGTTGGCCTCTCTGATATACGAACCAGAAGATTAACCTGGTAGTGTCCGAATAGATTACTGAACGCCAAACTCGGGAATCCTCGGTATTGCGTAACTTTTTTTCAGTACATCAGCTGCTTATATTATAGGCTGATAAACGAAGGCCTGGAGACCAGAAATTTCTTTCAGGTTGAATTTTTGATACATCATGTTTGCAGTTCATTGCAAAAATGATGTTTTTGCAAATTTTTGCGAAAGACGCTAATATCTCGATAACGGTAGTGAATGTAGAGAAACATCGTTTGCACCAATCGAAAGAGCATATGATAGCCCTGCGATTCTATTACGATCGATGCGAAATTTCGCAAAAAATGGCCAAAAAGAACGCATTTTTTTTACAACGTTGATACATGCTCTTCTGGATCAGTTGAAAGAGTATTTTATTGGGCTGGGTTCAAAAATTCGAAATGTCAGTAGATTTAAAGGGCAACATGAAAAACAAATAAATAGTAATAGTTATAGCAGGACTTTTCATCAAAATAAATATTTGCTTATATCAAGAAAAAACTGTAGTATTTATTAACAATGTACTTCAATACTATATTTATAAATCCATCCAAAAGACAGTGTCTATAAATACGTACTTATATAAGTACGGTATTTAAAGTACAGCATTTCCAAATACATATATTTTAATTCTATTTATATATTTTATTCATATGCATTTATAAAATACAGTATTTATAAATACGGGTTTATAAATACGTATATATAAGTACAGTGTTTAAATACTTTTTCAAAAGTATTTAAAATTGGGTATTTATGTATTTAAATACCAAATACATGCCCATCCCTGATTACAGCTAATTTAAATACTTATAATTAAATAAAGTTATTAAAGAAAAGTAATGATCATTTTTAAGAATAACATAATTACAAGTAATTGGCATTATAATTATAATTACTTTATTTAAATACAAGTGATTTAAATTGAATATCTTTGAAAAAAATAAAGCTATATCTTCGTAATATTAGATTAATATTCGTAATATAACGAAAATTTAGCAAAAACATTCTTTAATTATCGTACATGGTTTGAGTTATAATTTTTTTTAAAAGTCATAGTACCTCAATAATACAAAAAATGTGGAAATAGTGGATCAAAATGATAAGCGATCGTTAAATAATTTTATTTTTGCTTTACAAGACATACTTATTTATTAGATTGAATTATAATTTTTTCGATCGAAAAATATCAAAAATCTGGAGTATAGATTCATGAAATCACTTTAAATACCTGAATAAGGTACATAACTATATTTCGATTGTTTAACTGCTATAACCATTAAAAATTAACATTTTATCCCTGAATAATTAAAATATGTCAATAAAATCCCAAGATATGACTGATATTTCACAAAAATCTTAGTGTTTTTTTAATTTAAAATTGATGAAATATCCTAGAAAATGATTAAAAATTAAGTATATTACCCAAAAAATAGCCAAAAACCGTTTGTTTAAACTAAAAATTCATCAAAACAACTTTAATAAGGTATAAAACTAGAATTTTGTTTCCGAGCCACTATGATGATAAATAAAAACAGTTTACTTTCTGCATAATTAAAATCTTTCGATAAGTTCCCGAAATATGACTGATTCTTTACAAAAATTTTAGAATTTCTTCAATAAAATAAAAACGACATAACGGATGATTCAAAAAGTAAAATATAGTAGTTTTCGTCACAAGAGTGCGATCGCCGCCAGGGTTATTTTGCGGCCCGAGGGACCGTAAGGTAGCCCTGGTTGAATCGCACTTAGGTGGCGGACACTGATTTTCCTACCGAGGGCTCACCAGTCCCTCAAAAACTTCCGAGGTAGAAATTTTTTTTTTCAGCAATAACAGTGCATTAAATTCTTAGGATAAAAATGTTATTCCACAGCCTTTGAAAATACATTCTTCAAATATACATGGTACATTTTTTCCGGAAAAATGTTTGTCGAGCACTGAGTTATAAGTTGTGACGGAGAAAAAAAATTTTCAGCGATAACAGTGCATTAAATTTTCAGAATGAACATTTTATTCGAAATCCTTTGAAAATCCATCGCGTAATCTTTCCCGAATTTTACAACGAACTATAACTGAATCCTCCCTCTTCATCCACACTGCAGGCGGACCGGTGATAACAGTGCCGCCGACGAACGTGACGAAGCTGGAGGGCGAGAAGGTGGCGTTCCCCTGCCAGGCGAAGGCAATGCCGGGCAACGTGACGGTGCGCTGGTACCGCGAGGGCGCCCTCATCTCGGAGATCTCGGAGCTGGAGACCCGCGCCTCGGTCAAGCAGGACGGTAGTCTGGTGATCAATCCCGTGAGCACCGACGACTCCGGCACTTACCTGTGCGAGGTGACCAACGGCATCGGCGAGCCGCAGACCGCGAGCGCCTACCTCAACGTTCAATGTAAGTGATTTACACGCTGGTTTTTTCTCACGTTTTTTCCGTCGTTCCTGAACGTTTTCAATGCACGAGGCCATAGCTTTGAATAAAATTGAAATCAAGTTTGTAAGATTATTTGACACTTTAAAAAAAAACTTAGTTTGATTTTAGAAAAATGTAATGCACAAAGAAAATTAAAATTATTTTTTGTTCATGTTAGAAACAAATTTTTGCGTACGACATTGTGAGCGAATTGATGATTTTGTTACAATAAATTTTAATTCGATTGATAGATAGAATTTTCTTATTTTACATTTGACACACTTAAGTACTGAAGTAGATGATCACATTTTTTTACAAGTAAATAATGACTCACACGTTCGTTGTGATTGCTGCTAATAAATATAAAAAGAAAACAGCGTATCATCCAAAGAAAAAATATTATTTTCATTTCGTGTTGAAATATTTTCGGTTAAATATGAGACTATATTAGCTATGCGTCAAACGTATTGTAGTGCGAAAATCCCAACAAACGTTGAAGTCCTTGCTTGTATTTAATTCCGATGACTTACTCGCATAAAAATTTATTTACTTACTTGTGTATCAAATTCTGCTATGATCTATTAATCAAAGATTAAATTGGAAAAATTATGATCCAACTTGTAACATTACGCTTGCGAATTTTCTATGCAGTGTAAATTAAAAATCATGCTTTTACCTCAAACAAAACTATTTAGGAATTTTTACCAAAATTAGCGCAATTTCAAAAGAAGAATCAACACGAAAGAGGATTTTTCCAGACTTTGTGAAAAAATTCTTCAAACGATGCATTGAGAAAAAAAAAAATTAACTACAAACACACATCCCCACAGACCCGGCCAAGGTGACGTTCAACCCGAGCATCCAGTACCTCCCGTTCCGCATGGCCGGCGTCGTGCACTGCTACATCAAATCCAACCCCGCACTGCAGTACGTCACCTGGACGAAGGACAAGCGCCTGCTCGAGCCCTACCAGATAAAGGACGTGGTGGTCATGACCAACGGCTCGCTGCTCTTCACGCGCGTCAACGAGAACCACCAGGGCAAGTACACCTGCACGCCCTACAACACCCACGGCACGCAGGGCAGTTCCAGTCTGATGGAGGTGCTGGTGCGCAATCCGCCGACCATCACGATCGAGCCTCTGCCCATGTACCAGCGCAAGGTCGGGGAGACCGTGGAGATGCACTGCGACGCGCAGGAGGCCGAGGGCACCCAGAAACCCGTCATCACCTGGCAGAGGGTCAGTGCTATACTTTTCCTGCTTTCGTAGAATTGGGAAACCGGTGGGTTTTATTTCGTGCTTCGAGCTGTTTTCTGGGACTCAGTTGGCGAAAGTTTTAACCGTGTGTGGTGATTCGTGGATCGGTGCGTAAAGATCCGTGCGATAAGTGGTTGGTTCACGCATTAGTCACGGGAAGTTGAACTTCGTAGGAAAAGTAAAATTTTCCGATCGGTTGGGGTGGAAGCACGGGCTCAGGCTCATTCAGGGACCAAGGGAAATGAGGTAACATCTGTCGCTTCATCGTTTTAAATTTACTTAGCGTTCTTAAAATCAACGAAAAAGGTGGGAATACTTTTGGATTACTTCTGTTATCCTGAGATGGTGTTTGATAACGATTTTTACTTTACTGAGAAAGCTCCGGTCGAGGGAACGGTTACTTCTGCGTTCACTTCTATCACTACTTCTGCTTATAGGGATGTTTTGCAAGTCGAGCAGCGTTTTCTTCCCGGGTTTTCACTTTTATTACGAGAAGCGTTTTTTGGACACATTTTCCCCCATTTTTTTTTTTGACGTGATATTTATCGCACGAAAAATCGGAATGACAGCTTGAGAAGATATAACAGGCTAGAGAAGCGTCTTTTGTTTGAAACAGATGTGATATGAGTCGTTCGACTAATCGAACTACCAAGCGAGATCGAAGACGAAGCAATGAAATATAATGTCGAAGTCGAAGGTTCTTATGGAAAATAACTATAATTTTGATATAGATGAGTGATTCTAAGAGTTGTATACAAGCAAGTCATCGATATGCATTATATCGCACGCACGACATCTTCCTAGGTGGAGGAAACCAGGAGAAAATCCCAACCTCTCTTGAAATCTATAAACGTCCGTATCTTTCAATAATGAATATCAATCAATAATTTTTGGTCAACGATTGAAAATTATTAATTTTGCGAGAAACCAACTAAGAATAGGAGAATAAAAAAAAATCGTCCCCGATAGTGAATCAAACACATAGCCTCTCATTAACGGTACGGTTCCTCTACCAATTAGCATTTATCATGAAAAAATCTATTTGGTCAGTCAGATAGATTTTTTCATAAGAAACGCTAATTGAGGTATAATACTGGGCGATTACGATCCCAACGCACTTTATAAACCCCTCAATAATCTCACTCCCGTATGTCGAGCTATTTTTTACCTCGAGCTATCGATCTCCTGCAGCGTAACAACTCACCAAGTTATCTCTAAAAATCCAAGGTATATAAGGCACATATTAAAAAAAAAAAAAAAAAACAAACCCAAAATCATTCGTACAAGTCACTCTCGAACGCCACCGTGCACTGCGCTTCTCATTTTCCCAGAACAACCTGCACGTCGAGCCTCGACTGCTGACAAAAAAACGCGACCGCCCAAACCAAACATCCCATGTACGTATCATACGTACGCGCCATAAATGTTCATTACCCGAAGGACCTCTCGTCTCAAGGCAAATTAGTAAATCACTCGCTCCTTATACGCACGAGCATATATGCAGGCTAATTTGACGTGCGAGAGGTGGCTGGCTACAGTGGGAATATCATCGCTCGGCCAAGGTTATTATGTAAGTACGAGGGAAAGAGCCGCGCGCGTCCGTCGGCGCTACAAAGGAGTCGGGGAGGAGATGCCTCGGTCAGATTACGCGGAAAGCTCTTTAAATCCGGAGTTCTTTCGGGCTCGCTTGCCTCCGTTTAGGGTATGCGATGTGTGCCGGTCTGCAGTGTACATATCATTAGTATAGGAGACGGGAGACCCGTGACGCGGACTCTACACATATCTACTTGCTTTGCAGTGGCTCTTAGTAATTTCTGCTCTCTGCAACATCGTAAATTTTGGGTAATCTTCTTTTGACATGCACCGCTGCGGGACAATTGAAGTGATGTGACGCAGCTCGAGGGGAATCGTTTATTTTTTTGCCACTTTCGAAGAATATATTATCGTATAGCTCATCACAGGCTGGATGCGTTCTGCCTTCTTTGGTAACATAATGTAAATTATACATGACTTTTTTTGACTATAATTGTTGTTACTCATAAGTGTATATTTTACAAATTCAGAATGAAAAATATCAAACTATA
This sequence comes from Copidosoma aretas, assembly GCA_030522625.1. Lineage (NCBI taxonomy): Eukaryota > Metazoa > Arthropoda > Insecta > Hymenoptera > Encyrtidae > Copidosoma > Copidosoma aretas. Next base: position 28,680 of record JAPYYV010002998.1, read on the forward strand.
ATAGAATCTTGCACGACTCTATCGTTCGAACGTACACTTATTCTGTTTCGAACGATTTTTCTTTTTTTTTTTGTAAGTAACAACAAAAGTCCTTCAATGATTTTAGTATATTCTTGGTAGCTTTATTTAAACAACATGCAATTACTTAACAAAGTGTCCAAAAATAAAATAACTTTTCTTTTAACGTCGACAACCTGAAACAAAAAGGGCCGGTCCACTTTCAGCTGGATTGGTTGTTTACGTGCGCGTCTATTAGTAAATGTGACAGCTGCAATAAAAATTATATATTATTAAGTTATTCTATACTAATGAAAAATAAATTCGCCAATAAATTAAATCAAACAAATTTGCTACAACATTGGAATTAATTTTTTGGACTGAAAAAATTACTAGGCTGGTAAAATTA
>JAPYYV010002999.1:0-19303 GCA_030522625.1 Copidosoma aretas
AACGGCCACCCATCCAAGTACTAGCCGCGCCAAATGCTGCTGGACATCGTTGATCGACGGAACTGCGATTCTACCATTGCGCCACCGTGTCGGTTCACTTATATATATATATACTGTACTCCCGGTCGGCTAAATCGGCGGCCGGATTATCGGAGCAGCCATTGCAACGGTGACGTGCTGGTTTCAATTACCTATAAGTAGTACTTACTACTTACTTATACGGGCCCGCTACCGTTCAGATTATTGACAGCATTTTTCCCTGACAGTACTTAAAAACAAAAAGCCTATTATGACAAGTATCTTCAACAACAATACAAACGCGGACGATTTAAGTGTCGAGGGATGTATACTCAAACTGGTAAGTGACAATCCATCACGTAAGTAATTAGTATTATTAGCGCGAGTGACTTCAAAAAATAATAAAAGCGTCCCTACGCCCCCGCACTATATGCATTTAAGGTTAAAACATCGCTGAAAAGAAAAGCCACGAAAATCGCGGTGCGCTTCGACCCCAGAAAGCACAAAATACAGGTAGTCGACAACGGTATCGGCTTCGACGAGCACGAACTTTTCAATATCTTTGACGCCGAGCAACAACCCTGCGGTAGCGAGCGAAAGTACTTGTTCTCCAAAATACGCTCCGTTTCGAGCGCCGTGATCGTCACCTCGAGATACGATTACTGGCCCCATACTTACGTTCACGTGAGTCATCGTAAATTCATGCAAATAAATACTCATACTCATCGTATCTTTGTTGAGATCGGGTGTGCACAACGATGCTTACAGCGATATTTCTTATTTTAGGTCGTGAGCGCGAACGGTGATCGCAGGTTTTTCAAGGGCTACCACAGACCCACCTCGGGCACCACGGTGTCGATTTACGACTTCAAGTCCAGTAGCTGGAATTCCAGCGACAATTGTAAGAACAATTCCATTTCATACGTTATCGCTGCCATCGCGCTCACGGAACTGAAGGTATATGTATAGAGAGTATGCGCGGCTTTCAGCAGCACAAAGCGACGATTTTTTTATCATAATTTTAATTCTTACGTATAGGTTTCATTTTCGTTGCGAAACGACGACCAAGAGCGCCTGCTCTTGCTCATCACGAATCCTCACAGTCCGTCGGAAGTGTTGAAGTACACGGTCATCAGCAGTCAGAGTTCTGCCGATCTTCGACAAACAGACACCCGTAACGAAACGCCAAGTTTGCCGGTAATCATCGGCGAAAAACAGGATGCAAGCGCGGTCAAATTAGTGAAAGAGCCAAAGCTGTCTCAGAAGAGTTGCTTCGTTTTCGCGAGTCTGTTGGACAAGTTGACGGATGAGGAGGACAATTGCTGCGACGCAAAAAATCCAGAGGCCACCCAAAAGAGCTTCGTGATGTTCGCCAGTCTGTTGAACAAGTCGACGGATGAAGAGAGTCCCGTCAACGATAGCAACAACGACACGGTCTGTAGTCCGATGCCCGAACGGTCCTACGAGCCTGCCGACGTAGGCGCGCGTGAGACAAGTAATGCCGATGGCCTTTTTTGCAGTGCGGTTCGCAATAACGGCTCTACTACTACTGCCGTGCCCGACGATTTCATCAAACTGAGCCAATTGTCGGTCTGGTCTGATTGGTCCTACGAGCCGCGCTCTAATAATCTCGTGGCCAACAAAAATATGATTCAGTCTCGGCGGACGCGATTCGACGTGATGGTCGACGAGCCCCCGGCTAGTGATGCCTGTTCGCAGTATAGTATGGAGAACATTAGATTTTTGCTTAGTAAGATTAAATTTAGAAGCAAGTGCCAAGTGTCCAAGAATACGTTTGATTCGATGGAGGTGATGTTGATGACATTTGTTGATTTTGCGTATTTTTCAATTTAGTGTCATATTAAAAATTAGCCTTTGGAGTATCAAATACGTAATTTTCATTTGCAGATATTGAGGCAGATTAACAACGAGTTTATAGTTGCTATAACAAATGAAAACGGGAAAAAATTGTTAATTTTGATCGACCAACATGCGGTTCACGAGCGAATTAGATACGAGTGGTTCATCGACAGTAAATATTTTTTCAACAAAATCACATTTTGAACAGCTCTCATGAATGTCAAATTAACAGGCATCTCTGTATTTTCAGGCTACAGAGATAAAAAGAGCTACCGATTTTTCTCTGCAAAATTGACGAAAGATCTACTTATATCGGACATAAACAGCGAATTGCTGAAAACTCTCGTTCGGTACAAAAAATTATTGATCAACGTCGGCATACGCCTCACGTCGATAGTAGATTCGACCTCGTGCACAGTCGACCGGGTGCCAAAGTGTTTCGTGACGAAAGTAAGAAGTTACAATCATGACTTGAATATCTACAGATTGACACGAAACGTCCGACAACTACTGGTAGAGATAGCTAACGGAATCGCAATGTCAAAGTGCACGATTCTGCCTATCCTTCCGATCACTATAAATAATGTTATCGCTAGTGAAGCTTGCCATGGCATGTACAACATAACGTTATGTATCAATAATTTCACGATATCAAAGAGTGTCTGTAACATTTGAGTTTGATTTTTTAGGAGCAATTAAATTTGGCGATCCTCTTAATGTTGAAGAGTGTACGATTCTTATAAAAGCTTTGCAAGATACGAAGATCCCCACTCGCTGTGCTCACGGGAGACCGACAATTGCACCATTGATGGACCTGGCTGATTTAAACAATCTCAAGCCTCCTGTTAAGGTAAGTTTTATTTAAATACTAATTTATCTGATGGTCACAGTTTTTAATTAAATGGATTTTTCGACAAGTAATTTCGTGACTAAATCTATTATTTATTAAACATACTTTATCTCGTAAAAATTGTATTATATATGTATAATCAGCAACAGTTTCACTACAATTTCTCTCGGTAAAAAAAGGGTTTTTGGGTATGCTTGTAGTTTGCTTTGTCTTAGAAAATATGATATGTATTAATTGAAATTCATTGGAAAAAAGATTGAAATAATATTTTAACATGGGAATGTACAAAAATGTAGTAGATCTACTCTTTAAAACACTTTTGAAAGTATAAGTGTTAAGAATTATGCACATGCACTGTACGACTTGGAGCATCGATTATATTGATAAAAAAAATCATTAAAAACAACATAAATACGTTTGCTCCAACACTATGTAACTTTCATAGTATATACCGCGTATGTTAGTCGTACGATAATCGAATAAACTTTCCTCATTATTTGATGAACGAGAGTATTTAAAAACAGGGTACATAAATGTGTTTATCGGTATAGGCACCACACAAAGCTCCATTCTTGATTAGATGTCAGGGAAGGCCGATATCAGGATGTCCTTGCCGAAGTAGTTGACGCGATTGACGACGATGATGATCTTGGCGTCGCCCAGGGACACCGGGCACACGATTCCAGGCCGCGTGTAGAAGCAGAGTGTGTATAGGGCCATCTCCAGCTCGGGCGAGGTGCCGACAAAGATCGTCGTGATCGGCTGGACGATGTCGTTCAGCGAGGAACGGCCCTTTATTATCGCGCCGTTCTATCACAGACAAAAGCAGTTTTATATTTTATTTCAATCCACCCAACAGAGTATATATATATATATATATTATATATGTATATATATAGTTAACATGCGCTTACAGAGCCAAGGTCGAGCTTTTTGATGTAGCCGAGGTAGTTGAGCTTCTTGGCCTCCTCCTGCCTGGCGAAGTAGATCCAGTCGTGGAGCCCGATGATCTCGCTGTCGAATTTCTCGGCCAGGAAGACGGTCTCGAAGCCGGAGCTCGAGGGCTCACCGTCGATGCGCTTGAACTGGGAGAACCAGATCCGCTTGAGCGTGTCCTTGAACTCGTACTCGTCGTCCGGCACGAAGCCCTTCTCGGCGAGGTACTTCATCGTAGCCTTCATCACGTCCGTCTCCATGAACGCGTCCACGAGATCGGCCTCCTCCTTGCGTTCCTCCGGCGTAACGGTTTCCTTGGTCTTGACGTCGAGCTCGTAATTGTCGTGCAGCGCCAGCACCGCTTTGATCGTCGGGATCTCCCAAGCCTCGGGCTTCACCTCGAGCAGACTGAAATTTTTTTTACCACGTAACGCTGTTTTCTTTATCTCTCTCGTACCGGTAAACTCCAAGCTCGCATTTAATTATAATAATAATAACAACAGTAATACATGCTCACTTCTCAGAAGCGTCGTCGGTCGAGCTTTCGTCCGTCTTCTGTCCCTGGAGCTTGATCGTGATGTGCTTGAATGCACTGTTGGCGTCCTTGTTGAAGAGATCCTCGGTGACCTTCTGCAGCTCGGAGTCGGGTATACCGTAGGGCGGAGGAGGCTCCGTGGCGTTTTGCGGCGGCTGAGGCTGGGATGCGGGATTGGTCGGAGCCGGAGCCTCGGCATTGGTGGCTGACGCGGCATCCACGGGGGTCATCGGAGCCGCGGCTACTGGAGCCGCGGGTACCGGGGCCGCAGGAGCAGCAGCAGCAGCTGCCGCGGGAGGCTGACCGTCCGGGCTCGTGCCGTTGTTGTAGTAATTGTTGTAGGTGATCTGGGTGTGGGAGACCGGTGGCACGACGCCGCTCGAGCTGCTCTGGCTGTGGCTGTTGCCGTATATGCCGCCTGCAGGGTGGTGCACGCGAGCACGTTGTACTCTCTGATTTTCGCTCACGTATATAGTAGATTACGATTAAGTATACATATATGGCTTACCGGGCAGAATCCTGTTGACGGCCGCGTTGACACCGGCGCTGACGCCGGCAAAGACGAAGGCCTCCTTGGCGAGCTGGCCGATGCCGGGCTTCTGGGACTGGAGCATCACGGTCTGAGGCTGGCTGCCCATCGAGGAGTGCCCGTACGACGGGTTGTAGCCCTGGCCCGGCATGCTGCTGAAACTGTGGCCACCGTAGCCACCAGCCTGTTGGTTGCCGCCGCCGTAGCCGCCGTAACCGCCGTAGCCACCCGCGCTGTAAGGTGGTGGGTTGCCGTAGCCACCTGGGCTGTAGGGTGGTGGATTAGCGCCGTGGTAGCCCCCGGATTGACTGTACGGCGGTGGGTTGGCGCCGTGGTAGCCTCCAGATTGACTGTACGCTGGCGGGTTGGCACCATGGTAGCCGCCCGACGGGTTGTACGGCGGTGGGTTGGCCCCGTGGTAGCCCCCGGATGGGTTGTACGGCGGTGGGTTACCTGAATTTTTTTTATCATCATCATCATTGGATGAAGCCACACTAAGTATTCGATGTACCGTCAATACTTTCGAACAGCATGAACGAGCAAACTAGAGAATACTGCGAATGATTTCGATGGATTGATGAAGATCGTTACATGCGTACCTTGCGGATAACTCGAGTGTACATTCGTAGCAGTGCTCTTGGAAACATGCTCGCTACTCGGTGCCGAAGGTTTGGCGTTGTTGTTACTCGGGTAGCTGGCTGACTTTTGATTCGGATTATTCCAGCCGATCGAGCCTAGATGTGTGTCCAATGAATTAGGGCAAAATTCGAAACAACGAGGACGGTTAATTTTCAAACAATTACATGAAAAAAGAATGTTGATGCATCTGATTTTTTTTTGTTTTGCTCCATCATAAGGTCGGAAAAAATTTGTCCCCTTCAGAGTGGGTATGTCAAACTTATCTTGATGTTGTACAACCACGAGGAGGGTAATTTACACATTATCTCTTTGACACGCGCGAGATTTTAACTCACTTGAGATAAACGGGAGCACATATTGCACTCGCGTTATTTAGAGGACTGGGGAGCTGATATACTTGGAATCAGATTGAAAATTGTCCCTGATCGAGGATCAAGCGTACAATCTCTATATGTTATACGTGGGACCCCAATTTGATTCCCCGGCAATCGTCGAGTAAGTATGAATAAGCCGAAACTAGAATCTCACAAAGCGGATGCCTGTACTTGGCGCACTTGTTGTTAATAAGTGTATTATTTTTATGAAATCGCCGTACATCAAGCCGTAACAATAATCTGCTATCCTTATACCGTACTTGAGAAAACAAAAAAAAAAAACAAAAAAAAATTAACTTACCCTGGTGCTGTTGCTGTGTATTGGTCTTGGGCGTCGCTCTCGAGTTGGAGCCCCATCCCCAGCTACCGCTGCTGCTGCCGCTCTTACGACTGCTTCCGCTCGTCTTCCTGGCATCGATGTCTCCAGCTGTGCAAATCAAATCGGGCTCCGTCTTTACAAAAGTATAGCCGGAAAAAATATTGTACATATCCTTGTATGGGAAATCAAAAATAACAATAATAGAAAAGCAAAAGAGCCCGATATTCATCCATTTTTGCACGTATTACACATATTATGTCCATAACGTGCGCTCGTTGCACAAGCCCTGCAATTAATAATGACTCACGTCACGAGACGCGCTCGAGCGAAAACCCGGAGATCCTCCATACAGCTGCGAGGTGGGCATACTTATACTGTACGCGTGCATTTTCTGGGCGCTAGCACTTTTTTTATGGACGATCGCGAGCACTATTCTTGTGCAATATACCGATCGGAATCTCTGCGATGAGTCTTGCGAAATCATTAATTACGTTCATCGGGCTGTTGTTTTGCACGGGAAAATCTTTGCTTCTTCTCTCAGGGGGATTTCGGTGATTTTTCGCGGCCGGTTGTACAGTTTCATTGTTTCGACAATTTTCGAAATCGCAATATTTCCAAAGTGCCAGCAACAATAAGACCGCTTTTGTTGTTCATGTAAGTGGAGAGAACGAATGATACTAATTACAGTTTAAAAAATAAAGATTTTTATTTTTTCTGCACTGTTTATATTATTTTTACCGATTGCAATGTGAGATGAGTCCACATCAATTTTCAAACGCAATAAAATATATTAGGCACCAAAATAATACTCCGCTGCTCGCATTTTTCAGACTGTTTTCTTTCAATCGAGTAATTGTGATTGCGAAGGTCATTACCATTTATACCTCTGTGTTGTTCTGAGCTCACATCCGCTCGGCATCAAAAGTCTCCCGTTCCATCAACTGGACTACACCGCAGCTATCTTTAGATTTCATTCACCCCCCCCAAGTCAGTGCACGGCAACAAAATATTTTTTCATTCCAGTAATATTTTGGTCAAGTTCTAATTCAAATGTTTACTTCGAAATTTAAATTATCTAATATACAATATGTATACAATTATTACATGAAGGTATTTGAAATCAGATTGTTATGTAAAACGAGCTTGATGTATATCGAGGAAATGACTCCGTGAAAAGATAGGAAATCGTCGTTAAGTTATTTTTTGGAACTCGAAATCAAGCTTGTTTTGTATAATCATAAAAAATTATCCGTACTGGCAAATATTATCATAAAAATAAACGAAACAACATTATTATCGTTCATGTGTATCCATGGAGTATGACAATTGACACCAATGCGAAAATCATCCGTCCAAAAATACCCACTCATCGGGTATATTGTTTATACACACGTGCAAGGGGAAACGATCGACAATTAAAGTGCAAATCAAGCGAAATTTCTGCCGATTGCCGTAATCGAAGTGGATGTATATTAGCTTTCATTCGCACGCTGCCATACCTCGGACGGACAGCTGCTTCGTCGAATCGTTTCGGTACACCCGCTACCGGTCAATTGAATAATACGTTTGTAAATGCGCTCGTGTGTCTTCGCTCGAGGGTGTCATTATACGTCGTTATGCTGCTCCAACTTCCTCCGCCACGCGCTTTTATGCGCAGATATTGTATATGTACAACTTAGATGTAAGTATAGATGATCGAGCGCATGGTCTGTTAAAGAATACTTATATGTAAGTATACGCTCTCGGATATTTGTATAATTACGCGTCCTATCACTATGTATACTCTGTTGTTGTTGATGCCCCGCTCGATTGATTTACATGCTGCGAGAGACGCTGGCGAGAAAAGCGAGCCGAAGCTTTCTCGTTTCACTTATTTGCGACCGTGTGGCTTTCCTTTTTTTATCCCGACTTCGTAAGAAACGGAGCACTTTAACTTCTTTTTTTTTTTTTTTTCCCCCATTGTACAAGTTATCGCGCGTTTACCAGTGTCCGCAGTATAAGGCAACGTTGTATATTATTCTAGTGATCTTTGCGAAATAAACAGCGCAACGCGTATATCGCGTTGAACTATGCATATTTTTTGAAGAAAATAAAAAAAAAGATGATGATAACAAGTTACAAAACAGTATATTTAAGGATCGGTCCATCATTTACCTCAACCATGTATACATATAGTACTCCGAGCTTTTATTCACACTCAACGTGATCTTACTTACTAAATCAAATCAGCGCCAAGGCTGATAAACAATTTTATGGTTTTGCAGGTCATCCCCCATATTTTCCGCACAGAGTATAGTGAAAACAATCCGTATTTTCGTTACGTCCAATCAAATCGTACCGAGTATGATTCGAATAAAATAATTTTGACGTTCCCGGCCAATTTATACACGTTCGTCATTCTTCCACGTACAAGATCGTGCTCACGTTTCTCGAGAGAAATCGGTATTCGTTTGAATGTGGTGTGGAATATCTTTACGTAAACCAAATAAACAAATAAACTCACTGAGCATTGCAGCCAGCAGAGCGAGAACGAAAATGCCAGCCAGAATCGTCCGGCGAGCCATCATTATTCACGAGCCAGTAGGCACCGGTTGAAAAAACTTCAGCGGTTGGAAAAAAAAAAAAGACACCGGATACTGTGCGCTCGCTCTGGTGCGATCGTATTCGCGCGCGCGTCGGAACGATACTGAGGGGAATCGGTCAGGCGGCCGAGGATTAATGAAACGTCGGGAATCGTACCTATATACAGGTTGCATGTAAAATGGCGAGACTGAGAGAACTTGAGGTTTGTCGCTGCGGTACAATAGGGGCGCACCTCCTCCGCGTAGTACAATAATGAATGACGATCGAGAGCGCGAAGCTTGACAAATCGGACCGTAGTGCGCGTTTTTTGCATTACAGTGTACTGCAAAAAGAGGTATACTTAGGTGGGGATCGATCGTCGCTTTCCTATTTTTTTTTTTTTACTTTCAGCTTATATCCCGGCGTTCTGAGGGTGGCGAGAACATTTTTTATTCGCGTGATATCGAAATAAATTCTTTTTTTCAACGTATACTAATCCATCATATCAATTTATTATTGGCGTTGAAATTTAGCTATTCTAGATTTGTATGGAGTCTTCTGGATTATAGAGATCGTTATGTTCGTAATGAATCAATTACATAAATCAAGTATTTCCTATACTTTCAATGAAAAAGACGGGAGACTCATTTGTGTGCCAATCTTATTTCACTAGATCACTAGATCAGATTTATAGTCTTTATCTAATAATATATAATGTGACTGCTGTTTTTCTGATCAGTCATTTTTATCTTAAAAGTACCCTGATAACTATCATACACTCGTGTACCTTTTTTTAGCAAAACCGCACAGCACGTACGATTTTCGTGTTATTACAATAGTGACTTTTTCACCGATGGTAATTAATATGATTTGAAAAAACATAGCATATTTACAACAAAATACAATTGGTTGATTGTAATAAAGTGAAAGGTCGAAGTAAATCTTCGTACGAGTAAAAATTTGCAATCGCAAAGCACAACAATTCATCGTAGCATCCTTCAAAAAAATTACTTGCACTAAATTACACACATCGACATTGAATTCATGATTTACACACGATGAATTCATGACTGTAAAAATCGTAAATGATGATCGACATTCATGACTAATTATGTTATGCCGGGATCCGGCCGAAGATTCAAGATTTTTTTCTTCATTCGCTCTTAACTTTGTTTTGTTCTTCTACCAAGTTGTTAGCGAATAATTAATGTTCAATTAGTCGAAATTCTACACTTTCCAGATGGACCGGTAGCACGAGGCTGAAAAATGTACATAATTTCCTACCTTTCTGTGTCGTCATATTATTTCCCTCCATCTTCTTTCAAAATTTCAGCCTGTAAGAAATCTGACACTATACTTTCACTTTTGTAAAAGGGAGGTGACTAGGGGCGGTTGAACGGTTTTCTCGACCGCCTGCACCCATCCAAAGTAGGGGATGAGAAAAATAAAAGAGGACGAATACAGGAGTCGTGGAGGGTATATAGTACCCGAAAACACTTATTAAATTGGAAATTATTCAAGTATAAGAGTAAAAATATGCATCACATGTCGTCACTCCTTATGAATAAACAAATTTGAACTCTTCTACTTATTTTTGAAGCTATGCTTCTTAACGCCTGGGCGCTGTGGATTAGCAAAGAAAAAACGTAACTTAATATAATATTTGTCCGAACGTTACGCTTCTATTATAAGTTTATAATATTTTTCTTTCTCTTCAGAAGCAAAGCTTCTTCCGACAGTCCTGCGACTGCTTTAGATTTTTTTTGCACACTACAAGAATGCCAAAAAAAAATCATTTTTTTGAATCGAAAAATAAAGAGCAAAAATTGAACATAAAAAACGATATTTTATTTTGTAGCCCGAAAAGTTGCATAAAAAAATAAAAAAAAGTAAGCTTTACTGGGTAAAAATCGGTCCAATCCGAATTTTGTTTAAATTCTGCCATTCCATTGCGCGACAAATAAAATTATTTTATTATTTTTACCATATTACAATTAAGTCCATTGCCCCTTTTGTCGTCCTACATGCTTTTTTGTACCACCACAAAAATCGCAATCATTTTATCATTTCCGCCGAGAACGATATACACATATCCTTTTGTTTTTTCGGATTGCGCAAGAATCATGATAGACATTTTCCAAATAGTAAATGTGATCACTCATCTGCTTCAATACAATTAATTGATAGGAATGATTTTTCCCAAACTTTAAAATACACAATAAAAGCACGTATAGTACTAAATCATCAGTTACTTATTTATTTATTCAATCTGTACATGCATCATTATTGCAAAAAAAATTTAAGATACATACTTACGGTCAGTTCGCGAAGATAAGTGAAGAATGTTCAGATTGCACGTTTGTCAAGTCAATGGTAGATGCGTAATCAACATATTTTCTTTGTTTCAGACTAAATTAAACTTGGGTGCCTTGAAAAATCGTACTTACCTGAAAAAGTAATCGTCCTCAACTTCAAAAGTAAGACTTTTTAGCATTTTACATTTTATTGGTTGTAGATGTATAATTGTAAGCGAAATCTTGCAAGTAAGGTACTATTGTAAAATACGAAATATTTTATTAACTTTTATCTGATCATCAACAGTTAAAAATAATTATGATTATTATAATTTGTGTTTTCTTACAAATAATTACAAATACTCTTGTTAAGAAGAATCAATTCCAAACTACTTCTACTTATTATATACTAATACCAACAGATAAAGGACATTATAATACTGCGCAAATTAATTTTAGTTTAATATGTAAATATATATTTATAAAACAATTACAATGAATAATTATACAAACGGAATCCCGATGTTTTTAAAATACTTTCATTCACGAAATACCTTATAAAAGATATGTTGTTTAAGTCTCTTTCATAATAATAATAATAATAATGACAGACAACATTCATAAATAAAAGGTTAAGTACATTTATAATTTTTTGTCTTCTTCTTTTTTAATGTACCTATCCAAAATCGCCTCACTAGGATAATCAGGAACAGATAATTGTCTAAAGCCTTCTTCATCAACAAAGCAAATCTCATGATCATCCTAATAACAAAAGATAAACAAGTAAATAAGACATCTGTCTTCAATATAAAGGGCGAATCAAGAAGCAGTACTTACAGGATCTGCTAAAATGATCACTCTTACAGTAGCTTTTCCGGGAGTATCAAGACTTATTAAATCAGTTAGAATTTTGTTATTGCTGTCTTTGATTTTTTGGCGAATATTTTCTTGCTCACTTTTAGGAACAGCAAAAGCTATGCGACCATAAGCTTTAGCATGATTTACAGCAGTACCTAAATGAAAAATATCTTTGTTCTATGCTATTTACAATAGGGTGACACTTGAAAATAAACATACCTATGACTTTAAATTCAAGATTGGCTTGATCATCACCATACTGTAAAACAGCTGTGTTGGTTTTCTCTTCAACTAATTTCATTTCCAAAATATCCTTCCAATAGTCAATGGTGCGCTTGAGATTTGAGCAAGATAGAGAGACTTTTTGGACAGGATCTAATAGAAAAATTGCAAAAAAAAATTACAATTGATATGACCGCATAAATGTCTGACTCCCACGCCAGAATGCTGTTACATCACTTGATGCAAAGCATTGTGAATATAAAAACCTTTATCAGCAGGTTGAGGCTCATTGATAATATAGTACTTATAACCACCAGGTGCTTCTAATACGCATTTTCCATCCTCCTCCTTAATGGGCCAGTTATGCTGCTTAGCCCTTTCAATGGCTTCTTTAGATCTAATAGTAATACCTTGGAAATCATTGCCAGTTTCATAGTTGCTTACACCATAGTTGTAGGTTAATTCAACGACAAAGTGCGTATCCTCTGGACCATATCCAATCATAGTTTTACTCCAGCGATTGGCGTATGGTCTGTAAAATTGAAAAATAAATAATACGTTGAGTACAATTGGTAACCACAAGCACAAGTCTTTAAGTATACCCATTGCAAGTAGCTTCGCAGCCTTCACTAAACTCTTCATGCCTGAGCACCTGTTTACAAAAAAAAGCGAAAAAGTTCATAAGTGAAAAATAAATACTGTAGAGAAAAACAATTCAACCAACCTTCATTCCAAGGATCTCCCGGTAGAACTTGGCAGTGAGCTTGCGCTCGGCAATCTTGAAAACAAAGTGCAAAGCTCGCCCGGTTACCATTTTTGTGGTTTTTTAAAACTTTAGCAGCAGAAGGTGCACTAAAAAAACACAAATGAGATGACTTGGAGGAAAATTATTCTAATGAATGATGGAGATAAAGGTGCGGCTCTGACGCGAGATTTCTATTCTTCTAATATGTTCTTCCTGTATAAGTACTTACGGACACGTTGGATACAGGATTAACGTCACACGCGATTGACGCGATTGACGCGATCAATCGAGATGCTGGAGCCGACGCCTTCTTTTGTTCTTCGACTGGTAAGTACTTACTTATCTATTATCTCTATAGTGTATGATAAAAAACACGCGTATCGGCGTATCATGTATTTATTACTCTACTATGTATGTAACGTGTACTTATATGTATGATATGGCATGCAATAAAAACCGGCCGATCTCGTCGATCTCTCTCTAATTATTTTGCGTTTTACTTGAATTCAATTGGAAGAGATCGAGATATCAGCTCGGTACAAGCCGGCAAGTCAGTTTTCTGCGTAGAGTCAGTGCACAAATTGCACAATAAACGTGCGTGTCGGCGCCGGCATTGTTTGTTTTACTATACTCTGATATACGCTTATTGTCCCAAGTTTTTTCTGATATCTATCATGTTTAAATTTAATTTCGGCAAGAGCTCAGACAGTGGTAAATTTTACTTAATATGCTTTGACAAAAAACTTCTTTTTAAGGTTACAAACATTTATTTTGTTGCACGATGAGCTTTAAGAGTTCAAGCTCACTACTTAAGTATTAGCCGAAAATGACATTGTTTTGTGACATGTCATGAGTAATGTTTAATTGTTTTATGTAGAAAACGAAGGTATTAGCGAAAAAAAAGACGAATTGGAATGGCTTCCAGCTAAAAAAATTGATATTACACAGGATTGTGCGGATGTGGAATTTGTAACTAGTGAACGATTCGGCAAAGTTGAATTAAAATTTGTTGATACTTTGATTGTTGCAACGAAGCTAGTAGTGGATGACTGCAAGGTAATTTCCGAGGCAGAGTCGCAACATTCTGATCTCATTCCAGCTAAATATGAAGGTACCGACTGAACTTGTTTTGGAATTTTTTTTATTGTGGCAACATAACATTAGGCTTTTGTTTTAAGGTGGCTTGAAAATTTGGGAATGTACCTATGATTTAGCTGATTACTTATTAAATGAGAACATTACTTTAAATGATAAAACAGTATTGGATCTTGGTTGTGGAGCTGGAGTTCTCGGTTTGATCGCCCTTACCCAAGGATCAACAGTTGATTTTCAAGATTATGTAAATACTATCTTAATAATTTGACCATTTTAGTAAAAAATTAATTTTTTTATTTTTAAATGTCAGAATGCCGAAGTTATAGAGAATGTCACCATTCCAAATGTAATAATTAACAGTAGTAATGAATTAGCAGAGAAGTGTAATTTTTATTGTGGTGATTGGAAATCATTTGAAAGTCTTATAAACGGAGATAGCAGTAATAAAAAGTACGACTATATTTTTACTAGTGAAACTATTTACAATTCAAATAATCACCAAAAGCTGTACAATATTTTTGAAAAAACTTTGAAACATGATGGGATTGGGTAAGTATTTTTACACAAACACCTATATATTTTATTTATTGTTGATAGTGTAGAAAAGCATTTTTTTAAATCTTAAAAATAGATACATTGCTGGTAAAAGTGTTTATTTTGGAGTTGGTGGAACTATGAGGCAATTTGAACTATTAGTTTTGGAAGACGGAGTATTCAATGTCTCAACAGTCTGGAAAAGTGAGACAGGTAACTCGTTATTATTAAAACTTGCATTTTTTAATGTTTACATTAAACTGTTAACCAATAAGTTTTCTTTACATTAGGTGTGCAAAGAGAAATCCTCAAGTTACAAAGAAAAAATAGTGCTTCAATGCATTGAATTGAATTTGGTTACAGCAATATGAAAGACACTTGTAAGTATAAAAATATTTGAATCTATAAATTGGCCTTTTAAATTTAATTTTTTCCCGTAATACTTATGGAGAAAGTCTTTCATAAACCCAGCCATCCTCTCCTTTGCGAACTAAATCATTGTCCACTTTCTCACTTATCTTTAGTCGCCTGAATCTTATTCTGTCGTGAAGTCGATCACTTTGCCCTTGCCAAAATTCTACAGATTTGGGAATCACCACGTATCCACCCCTGTATCCATTAGGAAATATTTTCATAAATTTTCGAAAAATCATTTAAAGTGTATCAAATGAATTTGAAAAACCTTACCACCACTCTGGCCTCTTTACTGTATCAGGATATTCTTTTTGCAATTGTTTCTCTTTTTCGATTAGAAACTCTCTATTAGGTATAACTGTACTCTGTCTACTTGACAGAGATCCAATTTGGCCATGGTAAGGCCGACTGTTGAAGTATTCGTCTGAATCATCTGCTGACGTTTTTTTAACAGTTCCCTCTATCCTCACCTACCAATATCAAACGTCTCAATCAAAATATCATGAAAGTACCATTACTTGAATGTTATTTTCAGTAGTACCGTTCGTCTTAAAGGCTCCCAAAAAAATGTCAATGCAGCATTAGGATTTTCATCCAACTCACGTGCCTTGCGACTTTCATAATTTGTGTAAAACTTGAACCCATCGGTGCCAAAACTTTTTAGCAAGACCGGTCTCACAGACGGTATTCCATCCCTGCCAGTAAAAAGGATTTAGATTATTAAACAAACAATACAACAATAAAAAATGCTTCTTACTTTGTAGCTGTAGCTAAAAACATTGCATTAGCTTCACCAATGCCAGGTGTTTCACAGGCAATCTCGAACCATGCTTTGAACTGTGCAAATGGCTCTTTACTCACTAAGTGATCTTCTGTAAAAGTCTCACTCTTCTCTTTGTATCTGATTCTCATACCTGATAAGATAGTTAAATGTCAGTTTGTAATCTATTGAATGTTGGACAATAAACCTACAAATGCTAACTTAAGTTTGGAATAGCTCTTCATTATTTTAGTTTTGGAGCAGACGTGCATGAATTATGTTCCAAAATTAAAAAATGTCAAAATGTCACAGCTCATCAACCCTTGGTAAGTAATAATGTAATATTCTTACCCCCTATGTCAACGCTGTAAGGTTTACTCGATTTGGCGTCATTCTGCGAATCTTTGCCGGTTGCACTAGCCATTTTCCACCTGCGGTAATTGTTGTTGTCGTTTCTAATAGTTAAACAACTGACTAGAAGTCGTTTGGAACCGCACCCTTTGAGCCAGAGCAAACGCTGCAATGATAATGCCTTCAATACTGATTCGCATGCCATGCGATTCAACTATATACTTATTCAGCAACGATGACCTTGCAGATATATGAAGTTACGTTTACCAATAGAACAATTATCTCGAATATAAGATTGCATGCTGTGCATGAATTAAGAATGAGTGATAATTAATTAATACGCACACATTATGAAAATTGTGAAATAAAAGTTGGGCAGCTGACTGATAAGTAACATAGGGTAGGTCTTTCCTATTGTTTTGAAACTCACGTCAGCTGATTTGAAATCTGTGAGAGTGAAGGAGATAGGATGCATGACAATTATAAGATTAGAGAGCCTTTCTTTTTGGAGATTCATAGAGCATGTAGTGTTTTGATTTAGTTGAAAAGTACCTGACTGCTATGGACTTCATTTTATTTCAACGAATCGAAATTATGTATGATCGTCATAAAATATTTTTTGGTTTAATATTTATTTATACTTTATATGTATTTAAACGCGCGGATTTTAAATACTAGAAAAAGAGTTTTCTTTTCACGCTTGTATTCAATTTTTTTATGCATACTTAACTCGATGCAAAATCAATGCTTTACGATAATTATTATTAATTTTGTTTGTGCTCGTCAAATTAGTAACCATTTTATTTAAAAAAATATTAACTAATTGATTTTAAGTACAAGTGTTTTACGCAATAATAAGAATTCGTATTTGCAGACACAATTTAAAAAACCTTTCACTAATACTTACACAGGGGCTGCAGGCTGTAGCTGTACTTAGTAAGTATAGTACTTACTACTTACTATAAGTACTGTAACTTACTTAGTGTTTATATATATATACACATATATTTATTTATCCGACACGGATGCATAAGTGCACTAGTCTCACTGCTCCGTCTGGTCTGGCATTTCATTTCATCTGGCTTATTTGCACGATTTTATTGGAGGTTGTGTGCCCAGTCCAGCACCCGCGAGATAAAAAGGAGGCCAGGCGCCAGCGCCTTATGTAACTTAAAATTAATTGTAACTTAAAGTTCCCAACTCTTTTCATTTCTGGTATTGGAGTCGGTGTGGGGTAAACAATACGCATGGTAAACGTGACTCTTGTTATTGCTCAAATTTTTTTCTGTCGATTTTGTGCAATGTGTGTTGGCCTGGTGGAAAAATTTACACATAGTGACTTTTGTGCAATACGATTGTATTGAAATATTTGAAATGTAACTGAAATCAATTGGCTGGGATTTATCTGAAGGTCACGATGTGGTTGTTCCAAACATTTTTCGTCTTCTACAGGGTTGCAAATAACCCCTACTTGTTTTATGATTACATTATAGAAACTGTCTCTTTTTCATGATAAATGTTCTATAGTAGTAATATGTATGACTGTTTAGATGCATTTATTATAAAAAAGTCTTACATTCACTTTCACAAGTTTTTTTTTACTTCTAAAGTTACTTGGTAACAAAACGAGTAAAAATACTTCCTCAGAAATAAATAACGACATATTTAAAGTGATAAAAATGATTAAACCAAGTTGGTGAGCCACAAGGTCAATTGTTCAATGTCAGCTGGTGTCTCAGCATCCTTGATATAGGCACTGCATTCTGCAAAGTCGACTCTTCTGTCGAGATGAGAGAATTCAAAATCCTTTCCACTATTTCCTAAGAATGCATTTGACGATGATGCATCTGTAGCCTCCAATTGACTAGTCTTAGTTACCCTCAGAAGGTTGATTTCTTTCTCCAGCAAAGTCTTGATAACTCCACTGCCCTTTGCCAAAGTCTGATCTTGTTTGTTGCAAAGAATCAGAATAGGAACATTTTTGCTTATTGCTGCGTCAGACAGCAATACATACAAATATCTGAAGAAAACAAGTTGTGTTAATTGTTAAAAAATTATCACTAATAGAGCAAATTATCTTTGTAAAATACTTACTCAGTAGCATCCCTGATATCTTTTTGAATAGTTGATGAATCAATCACGAATACAAGACCCTTGGCTGAGCTCTTATATTTGTCAAAATATTTGTATCGCAATCTTTCGTGTCCAGGAATGTCTACTATCTTGACAGAAGTCTGTTGATGAATGGTTATCTTGAGTTTTTAATGAATCAAAATTATAGATTAAAAAAAACAAGTGCTTAACAAAACTTACATTGTACTCAATTGCATCTCCAATATTTTCTTTCACAGAAGTATGGGTCTGCACGTACTTGGTGTGCATCAATCGGGCATAGATGAGAGTTTTGCCAACATCACAAAGACCAGTAAGAAGAACATTATGCCCAACAGATATTCTGCGTCTCCATAGGGCAAAGAGTACTATAAAAAGCAAAGGAGCATGTTGAAAAAACTAATTTGATGTACAAAGCACAAATAATTTTACATAACATACTTTATTTTAGATTTAAGTGTTACAAATCTATGAAAAAAAGGTATGTAGAGTTTAAGAACGCAATTTTATGCACAAATTTTGCAACAGAGTACAAAAAAAAGTATCCTTGTTCAACAAAAATATTTAAAATTATTCCTTGAACAAAAACAAATGTATCTGTTTTGTTACTATGTGTTCAACTACAACGTCATCATTGTCATTCTCCTAGCCTTAGTACTAATCTTTCTCAATTTCTTTAGTATTTTAAACATTTTGTACTACCTCTAAATCCAATGTAATGTTTCGTACAATAAAATTATCATTCATAAAAATGCAAATGCACTTGAGTAAATATAGTGAGTGAATACGTGTATGCTAAAGGCCCCTAACCTCGGCACCAGGAGGTTAATAAATAGCATTTGTCAGAGGAGGCGTAGGATTTGTGAATAATTGTTTATCACTTACCTATTGTTATTATTACTGCTAAAACTGCCGCAATGACGCCCATCAACCGGGCATCGCTGCTATCGTTCATGAGTAGCTCCACGCGCTCCTCCATGATTTTTTTGTTTGAAATAAACTTTGCACTTTAGTTTTGATGCGGACTTAAGTATAAATTATTTATTTTTATTTTAAAAAACAGTCATGTCAACAGCTGTTACGTCGGCGGCTGCCGCTCAGATGCTAGAGGTTTTTATTTAAGACTGTCTTGGTGATTTTTTGATGGAGGATAGTGGTAGACCTGTAGGACTTTCAGCGGCAAATTTCAATTCAAATCTGAATTAATTATCATGCGATTTTTTTTTTTTTTTTTTTTGTATGTAAATAATATTCATATTCTGCTGTTGAGTTTTGTTATGCTCGTAGTGGTATTTG
>JAPYYV010003000.1:0-19291 GCA_030522625.1 Copidosoma aretas
GGCGCAGCGGCGCCGAACCGAGATTTACGCTCGCGATGCGTGGGATGAGGGTGTATCTTGTACCCGCGAGTACGTGTGCCTCGGTGTGGCGTGTATCAGAGGAATATGTACACGAAGAGATGAGAGGAAAAAAGAGAGGGGGGGGGGGTCCGTGGCGAATTATGACAGTCGGATCTTTATTTCTCTTTGCCGTCGAGCGGGAAGGAGAGAAAACGGGGATTACATCGAGCGTCGTCGGTTGAAAGGGGATGAGGAGGAGGAGGTGGGACGTATACTTGGGCGATGATAGAGCACGAAATTAAAAAGTCGAGTTTAATTAATGGATTAACATGTCTGAGGCTCGCGTCGAGGTATAATGGGATTGGTTGAGATGTACTGCAGGTTTAATGTGATGTAGGTACGATTGAAATTGAAATTGTATGCATGGGATGTGACTCGTGATATTCGGAAGATCCTTTTTTTTTTGCCTGGGACGTACGATGGAATGTCTTTTTTGATGAAATTAAAAACGATTTCAATAGCAATGTAACTATCATAGTAGGCGTATTTGTCGAAAAACATGAAATTCACCGACTTTTTCTTCCAAGCTTGATAGTGAAAAAGCTAGAGTTTATTTTTTCTTTTTTCTTGATAATACTTTTTGTGCCGCTAGTCGTAACAATGTTATTCCCTAAATTGTAAATTATTTGTACAGAAGTCACTCGTGGAAATTCTATTCTACGAACAATTGTACACAAAACACGGAATACTTGGACCACATTTACAGTAGAATCCAAAGCTCTTTGTCATTTTAAATAAACGATTCATGTATGGATACGCTTTTTGCTTTGGTCAAAATATATAGAGTACCTTTGTGGAGCAATCGTGTCTAAAAAGCAAGAGCCTATATTTATGTACCAACAACGTCAGACACGTCGTGCAGTACATAAAAAAATCAAGGGACGAACAAAGGATCAAAAAGACGCAGAAAAGTCGCGAAGACAAGCAATGCGAAACGAAGAGAGAGAGAGAGAACACGTCAATGTATATACGAAAGCAAGCGAGCGGGTATACATATATAAGGATAGCGTGGTACGATACACATTATACGTATATATACACGGACGAGGCGCGGCTCGGCACTTTGACAAGGCCGACGACAATGAATTATTCAATTGACTAATCCCGGTCGCGGTACGATTGCACGGCCAAAGCTAAGGCTCCGCCGTGACTCTCTGTGACTCCGTATACAGCTCCTCCCTGTCTTTCCCCCTCTCTCTTTCTCAGGAGCTTCCGTTTTTTTACCCATATACCTAAGCGCCAAACTCGTCGCTTCTTTACGAACCACCAGAAACGCTCGAGCCTCTCACTTGGTCAGTTTATATTGCCGAGTTGCACGCACGGTCCTTTGTACTCGAACGTTCAATGTAGGGGAGGAGGAATTATTAACTTATTTTCATGAAAGGGGAGCGAGAAAAATTGAAAAAAAGACAGCGGACATAAAAGCTTGTAAAAAGTATGCAAGAGGTTTTTTTTGGGAGATTTTCCTGGGCGGTTTTTTTATTCGGAGCCAGCGCACGTTTTCCCGTGTATACCCCCTCAAACGCTGTTCAAATTAAGAAAAAAGATAATTATCCGTCGGAGCGGGAAAAAAAAACCGCTGGCGCAAAATTAAGTAACTAATCACCAGAACCATTTGTTCGAGAACCAGCGGAGCCGAAATTTATTCGCGCAATTTCCCCGAGATCGTTAGATAAGCCATTAATTTACATCGTTAAGCTCGGCTCTCGAGAGTGTCTCCAGCCGTCCGAGACGACACAGCGATGCCCAACCGAGCGAAACAGAGAAGAAGCAGCGGAAAGAGCTTTCGCCCGCGTTTTCCATCAATTTGGAGAATTAATCAATAGAAGCTCTAGGGCCCCTTTGGAAGGCTCTTCGCCGGTCGCGGGACTTGAAAGTTCGAGAGTTATAACGAGAGGACAAGGAGTTGGCTCGAGGATTCCGGAGTACATACGTATGTGTGCTCTTTAAAATCGCTGTCACTTTTTCGATGTGTCAATGCATTTTTTCATTACAAATACGTAAATTTGGCTTATGAGTAAGTTGAATACACTTATATCTATACGTGAAAGTAAGTGCCACTCAAAAATAATTAGAGTAAATTTCTCTTGTATACAAGTAAAAACCAACTTCTTATACAAGTGGATCGCTGGCTAATTTAAATATACTAAATATTACTCGTGAATAAAGGGGAGGAGCTGCAATCATATAGTTAAAACGATTTGCAAATGAGTGTAGTAAAATAGTATATTACGCCGTTGGAGCGCAAAATCCAATTTCGAGCCTACGCACTTTGCGCCTGTAGCGTACTTGGGACTCGAGGGCAGAAAGGGTGCTAATTAAGGAAATATATAGTATCTAAACTGTAAAAATCTCCACTGAATCATTTATGCTCATAAAAAAATGCACTATTACTTATCTATGGGCGCAGCAAACGTTCGAATTTTAAAAAAAGGTCCGAGGTGGGAAATAGCAGTACTGAAAATGGGGAATCATATTAAATCGTAATCATCAACTTTATTTTTTGAAATGATCATCCGTACGACTTACCGATCGCGGATTCCCTCCGACGTAACGATGGCAGCTTGGCCTCCTTCGTCTTCTTCTGCACTCTGTATTTACAGAGATCCCTTCATACCCTCTCAGCATGCGACGAGCATGAATACACATCGCATGACATACTTATATGAAAACAACTTTATCAATACAGGGCTGAATTTCCCTGGCTGATACACGAAGTTTTTAAGTAGGTTTATCATGACATGTGACTGAAGACCGTAAAACAGAGTGCTAACGCTGTGACATCCAGAACAAATTGAAAAAATTTCCAAACTCTTCTTTGTAAAAAAAATTCTTCACCTATGCTGAAATAATTGAAAATAAATAAATATTTCACACTGACAAAAAATAATAACGACATTGTTTCAAAAAGCAATATTAAAAACATACAAGATAGAAAATGAATTTTTTATCATAAAAATTCATAATGCCGAGACCAAGGCAATCACTGATAAGCCAGAATATACGATCCGGTATCTCCATTTGTACGTAGGGTACTAAACCTCGCGGATCTATTTGCTTCGGAGCAATGTTTTTTTTTCATCTTTCGATAAGGGTATAATCCGCGCGCGACATCGAAATCCCATCGGTGCGCCTATTAAAATTCATCGTTCCGCGGCACGGGGATTTTATTTCGTCCGCCCCTTGGACTTGGCAAAGGTGTACACGGAATAAGCCGGAGTACGGGATTCAAATATCTTAATCTTTATTCAGGGCACCGGCGTGTCGCGCCTCAGGGCAGAATTTTCTTTTCGCCCGACACAGTTTTCCTCTTAGCAGGACAAATAGAAGGGACTACACCTATAGTAGTGGGGCGTGAAAAAGGTAAGCCTTAAGAGGGTACAGAATGAGAGTATACGCGCGGGGTAGTAATAAGACTGCGGGGAAGGTACGATAGTGAGTGCGAGTTGGTATAATAATACCGGATGGAAACAGTTGCGTGCGTCGTAAGCCACTGCGAGGAATAGTGCAAATGGTATATATTTCTTACATCGAATAAATCATGAACAAAAATATCTCTTTTATAACCATACCAGTGGTTTATCCGTATTCTACCATCATTATTATCATTATGGTTGTTTGTATTTATTTTGTATCTTTACTGGGTTTTTGTATACACATATTATGTTATTCTTAATGCATATATTAATCGTATCCTCATGAACTTATATACAGGGCCCCCGATGAACAGTACACATTCAAAATACAGTCGACTTACACTCCGCCAATTTTTCGCAGCACCTGATCAGACTGAGGTGAATCCCCGATGCAAAAAAGGCTCTCCGCCTCGTCGATGACGCAACCGAGTCGTTACCCTGCCGATCCCTCTTCGCCCCCCCTCCTCCTGGGTCCGGACTTCCTGCACAGTGCACCCAGCACCTCACGTCTCCGCATGCAAAGTGGCCGATAATGCTGACGCGGCGGATCGAGGAGCAGACGGAGAGAGAACGACAGAGCTGTTTTCAAGCCGAGTATCTATAATACACTCGAGGACCATCGGCGGTCGAGATGAAAAAAATTCAATTGACAGCGAGCGTACGGTGTAATGGGCTCTGTTTGCCTCGCGTCACGGTGATGAGAGAGTATGTATGAAAGGTATAGGCAGAGAGAGAGAGGGAGAGAGGCCCTTGAAATTCATTAGGCGGGTATTTATCGATCAGCGGGTCGTCGAGTGATTTGCGAGATGCGAGATTCGGGGACCAGGGTCTGTTTATGAAGACGTCGGGCCGATGGTTAAATAAATACTGGTCGGATTTCGCGTGCGTCATTGCGAGCGTGGATGATTTCATGATGTTGTATCGTTGTATGCGTAGAGGTGGAAGAGAGTTGCGAAACTCGAGCGTCGTGGGTGAATCGGGAGATTTTATCGGGTATTGATTGTATTGGATTTCCTAGAACGTTTCGATATCAAACATTTCTATTATGCTATACGTCCAAACCATTCACCGGACGTTTATAGCTCAATTTCATATGAAATTCTGTTGGATTCCTCGATTGATTGATTAGCAACCACAGCTTCCATTGACCATCCACTAAGTTGTATCCGCATGATCTTTCAGCATTAGGCACACGCGCTATTTTTATAATATGAGCAATAGATGTCACGATTCGAGCGCCAATTAGCCATTTTCTCCCACCAATTTGCCGACCAAGCATAAATCTCACCTGAAATCAACAACCTCGAATGCCAATAACCCATGAGTAGACCATACGTAGAGAGGAAGAAAATCCCCATACCGATAATTAAATCCACGCCCGGTAATTAGGCGCCGATGGCCGTCAAAGCGCGAGAGAGCGAAAAAATTAACCCGCCCATCGTCGAAAGAGAACTCTCTCCCCGTATAATTCGTGCGCGCCATCGGGCACGAGCGCTCCTCCGCCCGCGCGCGCACGTGTGCGGAGAACGAGGCGCTCAACGATCGCGAGCAATTAAACGCGAAATCAAAAAGCGAGCGAGCGAACGGGAGGGAGAGAAGGAAAAGCCGAGCGTCACCGGGTAAAAGGTGAGAGTGGAGGAGGAGGGGGGGGGGGGCAGAGGTGAAGTTTGAGGCAGCGAATCCGTTAATTAAATCAAGTGGCGCGAGCTAGCTCCTGTATTGTTGTTGTTGGAGGATATTTACATAGCTGCTGCGACAGCCTCTGCTCCCTTTAATCGAGCGAGTGCGCGATTACGGTGGCTCATTATTCGCTGTCGCGCTCTGCAGTCGCGGCTGCTGCTGTTGGAGTTACCGGTACTGTTTTCTAGGTGAGTCGATTTTCGTTTGGGCGTGTGAATGTGCTCCTAGAGGTGGAAAGGTAAATTAATGTTCAGTCATCCGCCGAGGCGGTGTAGTTGTTAAAATTGAATTTTTAACATCATGCGCAGTGAAATAAAGTCTGCGTGAACATTTTTCATTGTTTATTGCATACAAGCAAATTGAGAATCATGGAATTCGAGTACAGGTCAAGTTAAGTCGTTTTTAATTGTCCACCGCCCGACGATGGCTCGTCTTACCTCACTCGACTGTTTCTACTTACAATTACTTGTGCAGACGATGGAATCTCCGAGGTTGAAAGTAAAATTATGATTTAAAAGTTGCAAAAAAGTTACTGGGTAATTAATTTTTGTTCACCATATGTAATAATGTACAATGCTGCATACGATTCGATAGTTTTGAAACTCCCACAATCATGAAGTACTCGTAATACAAAAAAGTATGTTATACTGTTTAGGTCATTTTTAAAACACTATTGCTAAATTTTATGAACATTATTCTTAAATAATAGGATAAGTAGTGGTAGAGGTTGCTATAATACTATTTTTGTATCTAGTGATTGATTAATTCAGAGGCCAACTAGAGTGCCAATGTATAAACACATTTTTTCTTGCACTCTAATGGTATCACCCACATGTGCGAAAAACTCGTTGGTTAATCATGTAAGAGAAAGATTTACTCAAGCTTTGACAACTCAATTCGTTTTTATTGGTAAAATTTGATACGCGTAAGAGTTTAGTGTTGCAGGAAAAATCTTTCGATGTCAAATGAAAAGATTAACTACAGGATAATAATTTTACTTTATGGCTCTTGCTCAATTATTTTAACACTTAACGAGCAAACATGAAATTGTAAGACTTGTGTAAGAAGTGCTTTGCGTAATCTCCTTTGCATAAAGTGGCTGAGCGCTAAATAAGACGTAACATACTGTATTGAGTACTTTATCACTGGAATTGAGTGAATTATAAAAACATTTAAGCTTGATGATGTGTAATCACTCACAACATAAATGATAGAAGTTTTTTTATATCCCACAATCCACATGTTTAGAGTACATTTCAAATACTACAGATTACTTCACCAAGAAGATATCCATTTTAACATCTAATAACAGCAATCTAAAGCAGCATCGAAAAAACCGAACCAAATCCCTCAGATGAAACTCTCGAAGCGACAGTCGAAACAGAATCCCCAACGAGATACCACAAGGCGAAGCATGTATTTGGACGAACACTCGCTCATCCAAAGGCACACACCACCAAATGCATATACATCCGTATAATATACGGCCTGATGTTTGTATCCCGCGGAATTATGCGCTCGATTTGGATTTATAATAAAGCGCCGAGCTGCGAGCTCAGAGACAGAGAGAGAGAGAGAGAGGGAGCGCATAAATTATGGTAATGCTCGGCTCTCGCACCGCAATTCCATTTCAGTTAACGTAACACCTTGGCTCTCCGCTAGGCTGCTGCACCACACTGGTTCGTACGCACGTGTACGTGTGTAGGTGAGCGTGTAATCGGGGAGAGAGAAATAACGCCATAGGTGTGGGTATACGGGAGCTGCTTGCACCTGATCTCTCTTTCTCTCACCTTCAAGTAACGTACTAATTTTGTTTCCCTTTTTTACCGCAGGCGCATGGTTTTTGGTGGACCTGAGAAACTGTTAATAAGGGTAGCTCCTTGATACCACTAATGTTGGTATCAGTTCTTGGAGAATTTTGGTATTGCAGTTTTATTTTTTATTTTTTGACAGGTTTGTTATATTAGGACCAAGATACTGAAAAATTCCGGGAAGTCTATGAAACGTGACTACGGATTTTAAATCAACCAGAAAATTTATTTCTACTATTTCGCGTTTGTCGGAGACTTTAAAGTTGTCAGAAGTCAGTCTAGGAGTCTGATGATTGAAGGAGTTTTCATTAGGGGCAAAAGTCACCAAAAGACTTTCAAGGACTACATAAAGCAAACACTGATTTTGAACTTTGAAGTCATTATGAAAATAGCGATTCTCAATTAGAAACTATTAAAAATTCTTTAAACTCTCAAAAAATCCCTTTGGCGTCGTGACCACTCGTTTGGACATAGAAATATCTAGGATGTTAGTTCCGACTAAATAATAATAAGAAACATGGCAAAGTTGATGGAACAAGAATCGAGTAAACTACAAAGAGAATAATAAACCGGCGGTTTGTAAAAAAAACCCGTACAATAGAAATATCCTGAACACCGCAATAAATCAAAGGAGTCAAGCTAGAATAACGATAAGCATACAAACTCGGAGAAGAGTATTAAATCTAGTGATTTACAACTTTGCTCACGATAGCATCCTTTGTTCATCCTCGAAATGAATACAGCAATGTTGGAAATAACGCACCACCAATAGACATGCAACTTTTTTCCCCCATCAAAACTCAATCTTAAACTTTAACAATCAAACGCAGCAGCAACAATGGCAACGTCATAAAAATATCCACCGACACCGGTCGTTGTTGTCATTGTTTCCCGGCTCTATAATTGAAAGTATCGTACGGCCCGGTGCGTGAGCAGGGGCCATAAAATTCTCTTGCCGACGGAGAAAAAAGGGGCGAAAAAAAAACGCAGCTTTTCCTGATGGTGGTACTTTGCGTGCGAGCCGCTCGCCGCTCAGTTGGATGATTATCTGCCGCTCGCCTCTTCTTCGCGTGCGTTTTCGCCCCCTTGGGACGAAATCGCTCGTTTGGAGAAAAACACACATGCGATGGACGCAGCAGTTCTTTCGGTTCGTAACGAGCTTGGCGAGGGAATGGAGGGAAGAAACGGTGCCGGTATTATTGCAAGGGTCACTCCCTGAGAGTATCTTTGATCAAATCGACGGTTACGTAACAAAGATGCACCGACTTGGCTGACACAAAAAAACTCAAATATCCACATTTCAATGTGAAGAATGTTCATATGGGTGCTAGATGGCAATCAGTATTGGTAAACTTAGGTACAGGTATTTCATACATTTTCACACGCTTTAAAAAATTTTTCCAGAACAAGTAGTGCCTTACATGGTATTGAAATACCTATTTTCCTGAAGTTTGTAGCACTTTTTTTCAAGAATTTTTCGTCAATGCTGCTTATAACACGGTAATCGACAAAAACTTTTCGAGAAATATGGTGCGATGTACACATTTTCTGCATTTTCTGAGAACAAAGTTTGTTGCAAAGTACTGGGACAAATATTCAAAAGGTTTTTTTCAAATACGTACTGGACAGTTTTTTCTTCTTCATCTTGTTATTCTTTAAAATGTGAGATCTACTATTTTATCTCAAAGAATTATCATTCAATATTGCGTTATGTGCAGTGACTTTCGCGATATAATTTACATTATTCAAAGCACCGTTTCCATGGCAAAACTCGAATCGTCAAAATCGTCACTCGAGAGACCAATCTCTTGCGCGAAACAAAAACCAATGTTTGTGCAACAACAGCAACGGACACTAGCTCGGTATCCTCCCCGGCCAGAGAGGAGGATTCTACTTTATGCGAGTATCTCCCCGGCGCGGCGGATAAAAATCTCGAAGCGAAGAAGAAACCCATCGCATTCGTGGAGGGGGGGTGGGGGGAAGGGACACAGGGCGGGTCCCTCCTTCGCGAGACAAAAGATACAATCGCAGGGCGGAGGAGGGCCCCGGAGAACAATATATACGCCGCAGCCCTCGCGTGTTTTAAATTCGCCGAAGCCCTCGCGCGCGCGCGCAGCACAAACTTTGGGGGAATAAACATCGGCGTAATGGCAGTTTTATTGGCTTTTTATTCCACGGCCAATGACGCGCGACCCGTAAACAAGCCGCGCGATCGTCTCCCTCCCTCCGGTGTCTGTCTGTCCGCGAGCGCGTTCGTATCGGGCTCGTTTTTCTTTTGGAGGCGAGCCCCCTCGGCTCGGGCCATATCTAATTATAATAACGAGCGGATGGTTACGATAATGGGAGATCGCGGCCCGAGTATACTGCTCATGCGATGTAGTCTCTTTGGTGTACGTATAGGCTTCGATTTTTTTTGTTTTGTGTCAATATTCTTGTTTACTGGAATAATGTACATCAACCATTGCTATACTGTGCGTGTAAACGCGAGTATGCGTATGATTGTCGAGAGGTGTGTTCGAGCCAGTGGGCGTGTGAATTTGGTAAGCCTCTGCAGTGTATAATATCACGTTACACGTCCGTCGTTAACACCGATATGCACCTCGTACCGAATAGAGCCCGTGTACAACACACGCGCACACGGGCAGTGTCGGCCGAAGGGATGCGCGCCCGTGGATATTCAATTAGTCCGTGTCCATTCTAGTCCGCCGGCTTTCGTTCGGTAACGAGTTTCGGGCCTCTGGTTATGCGCGTCTGCGTGTGTATTTCCAGCGGCGGGCGCGTGAAAATCGACGAAAGTGCGAAGCGAAGGTGTACGATGCGACGCGAGCGCGGAGATGTACACCCCCGCATGCATATTTATGGCGTGTTTCCATGAATGTGATTATCAAGGGAGGATTCTCGAGGACGGGATTTTCGGGAAATCCCTCCCGCCGGATGGAATTTAATTTCTAGCTGGCTCTGGCTCGTAGATGGGGTCCCTCGTGTTCATTTTCGCGATGATATTTATTTCCTCGATCGATGGTTCGAAGACATAATCGAGAATATCAAATTTGGCAATGATCCGATGAATAACAAACACCATGGGGCGGGCGAGAGCTCGTAAACCGAAGGAGGCGCGCGCGGAAGTACAACTCTCGGGGGGAGGGATGAAGATCGAGGGATTTACGAGCGACAGACATATATACATATATATAGGCGCCTACTTTTATTAGCTCTTCTGTATACGGCGGCATTACGGCGCTGGGGAAAAAATTTTCCAGTGTATTAAATTCAATCCAGCCCGAAATTTTATTGCGCGGCCTGTAACGGAGTACAGACACACCACTGTATCACGACGCGGCGAAGAGGTGGCTCAGGGTCGAGCTTTACGACGTTTTTTTTTTTTTCGTTGTCCCAGTAGGTACGAGTCACTCGCTCGATCATCGTGAGATCTTATTTCTTCATAAAATATTTCAAGACGCACGCGATCGCGTTGATTGAAAATTAATATACTCGTCCAAGGTCAAAAGCAGGAGTCCTCGCTCGAACAAAATTCTCTGGCCCGCGCGGAGTCTCGCCTCCGTGTATCAATAATTGCCCCGCGCGCATCCCGAGCTAATTACGAGCCGGCCACGCGATTCGCCCGGCGCGTTTCCGATCCACGGGCCCCCCTCCTTTCCGGATTTTTTAATTGAGTCACAGATGCGTAATAATAAACACGCCGCGCGCGGCCGGGGCCATTACCGGGGAGATAAATATCATTATTCCGAGTGGATTTTTCGGCTCCCCGTGATTTAATGAAAATTTATCGCCCAGTATCGCGCGTGCGCTCTCTCGATGCGCACGCACGCATGCGCCTTGGCATTGTTATTTATCGCGTTTGGGTGTATTTTTTTACACGGCAAGCGCAACTTTAATTGCAACAAGACGAATGCGCGACAACGCGCGGGCTCGTGCGATTTCTTGTTTTTTTTTGTTTTTTTTCTTTGTTTCCGGGGCTGCCCTGCTGCAGTGCACGACGAGAGTGATGACGCTAATAAGTTTGCAATGGCACATGCGCTTGTACATGAAAGTTTCACGACGAACGGTAAACGATGAGTTTATATAGATGTATGTTCGAACTCAATAGGGGAAAAACCAATCAATTTGACGATCATATAATGGCCTACAACGCTCGAATTTCGATATTTCCCCAACCTTGCGTTCCTCCTCGGGGCCAGGTCCGTTACTTGCACCCGCGCTTACCGTACAATGGCCCGCGCCACCGCGTGACGGTAAACACGCACACAGCCCGAGTAAAAAAGAGCATCGAGAGGTCGCCGATTATTTCTTTTTTTTGTCCCGCGAGCAACCTGACGTGAGTTTGTATATACACACGGGGGCCGGCGGCTTATATTCCGCATCCTCGCCCAATGAATTATTTACTCGCTTCCCTCTCCCTCCCTTGTACCCTTCTCCGGTCTCCGTCCACGCACGCGACGACGAGCCGACAACAGGGGAAAAAAAGAGGAAAGACAGCGGGGGGGGGGGGTGGGAAAAAACGAGAGGCACGACGACAACGACGAAGTTAGGGACTCCGCGTCGTCTAGTAGACGAGTCTATCGTTGCGCGACTCCGATGTGTTCGGCCTTGGCAATCAATATTGCAGCCGCCGGAGGAAGAGGAAAGGGGGAGAACGGGGACTGTGTCGTCGGGTGCTCGTACAGTCACTCCGGACGTGGAAAACCTTGGCTCGGAAACAGTGGGAGGAGCCGTACTCCCGGAATACGCGGGCGAGCATTGTCCGGCAAAGTGGTCGGCTGCTGCGGAGCTATATACGACGAGGGTTTGAGTCGCTAGTCTTGTAGCTGCGGCGTTGCTCAGTATTTTAAATGAGATTGCGTGCCTGTAACTGTATGGTCAGCCCTCTGTCCTTGGGTTCGTGGATCGGTTTTTTATTTACTCTTACCGGAATTGCACGCGCATATAGAGTGTAAGTAGTGTGGGGTGGAACGCGTTGTGATGCACGGCGAGCAGTTTGACTTTTGGTATCTCGAAGTGATTGTTGCTACAGGATACTTTTACGTACGATTCTTTCAGAGCGTACTATAACAAAATTGATTCTGCGCGTTGTCTAAATCAACGGTGCTCGCTAAGTCGCTACCCGCAGGCGCATGAAACCAACTTACGGAAAGGTTCGTTAATTGTGTCCAAAAAATAAAATTTTCTGATCTGCCCACCACACCGCTGAACAATTGCCCGTGGGAAAGAAAGCAATGCGAAAAAAGAGAGGCGGAGAAAAGCATCCTTTCTCCTAAAGTATTCACCCTCTCCCCCTCCTCGCCGCGACTCCTTCGACTCCTTGTTCCGCGGTCCTTTCCATCGTACACGCCCAGCAGCCTACGACCCTGCACGCGCCCGCATGTATCGTATACACGACGGCAGATTCGACAAAGCCTCGCACCGGCGGGGCGGGGCTTTATTAAAAATTGAGGATGCAATTTACCTCGGTGGCGGCAACTCGGAGCGGCGGATCTTGAATAAGCAAGGAGCCGCGGAGGAAATTGCGCCGCCGCTTTGGTGAGCCCCCCCCCCCCCCCGAAAGGTAGGCGGCCCCTTTTTTTCCCGGGGAAGCAAGTCGGGGATCTCCGCGCGCCGATCCGGCTCTGTATACGTTCCGCGCGCGCGCACGGCCTTCGGGGTAATTCGAATTAATGGGCGCGCCGCTTAGGCCCGGCCGAGAAGGCGCGGTTTTGCGTTTCATTTGAGATTGATTAAAATTAAATTGTGACGAACGAGCTGATACGGGAATCGGGGGGGTGCCGCGGCTCCGAGCCGTTATTGCTTGCCGCGGCGCACGCGCGCGGGGAATCGTCCGGCGAGACTGCGTCTGGTGTTATTATTTTCTCTTCTTCGTCTTCAAAGGGGCTTGGGGTCGATGGAAAAAAATTAGCGCTCGGCGGCGTAATTAGTTCCTCGGATGGATTCTCCCGGAAGACATTCGTGGGGAGAGGGTCGTAGCAACGGAGTAGGGCTCCGAGGGCCTTTTCCTTGGTGTAGGAATGTTTGGATGCTCCCAGAAAGGGACTCTGCTTTTATGAGAAAAAAAATGTTCTTTAAAACGGGTTTGATCGATCTGAATAGGCCGATGGTTAAGTCCACGTAAAAATTCTTGTGATGTCTTGCTAATGGGGAGGTGAGTGGCTCATTCGAGAATCAGAAATGCAGTTGGGCCAATCCCAAAATAATTGGAAATCTGTGGGCTCGAGAACTATTTCTGCAATAGTCCTTAATCTGCGTGAGACATGTTCTATTTCGTTTAAATACATGTCATGATCCTAGACAACACGTCTGGAATAAGAGTTACTTTTTTTGTAAGACTCCAACCCTATTGTGCTATAAATTAAGAGTAAAGTTTATACAACAGCCCGTTAAGTTTGCCATAAAAACAGGACGCTTCACACATTTCCCGGACAATCATTCGAAAGCCAGAGGCACAAAGAGCATAAAGTTCCAGCCAACCGAGAGCAAGCCTCGCGTTTCC
Organism: Copidosoma aretas; assembly: GCA_030522625.1. NCBI lineage: Eukaryota > Metazoa > Arthropoda > Insecta > Hymenoptera > Encyrtidae > Copidosoma > Copidosoma aretas. Next base: position 13,470 of record JAPYYV010003000.1, read on the forward strand.
GCATTCGACTCGCGATTCGCGCGTTTGGAAATTTTTCAAAAGCCCGCGACGTCCCTCCAGTGAGTGTGTAAAAACAGCCCAGCAACAGAGGCTCTACGGTCGGCAAAAGAACGAGGAAGACCATAAGGTGGGCAAAAAAACCCATTTTCCGTCGCTCGGCCGTGGCTCCCGGGCCGGTAACGTATACATTACGCGGCCCTCTCGGCGAGCAAGTACAAAAACTTGGAGCCCAAGAGGGGAGAAAGAGGGGAAACTCGAGACGTCGGCGTCCCGATTGAGGCGGGAAAGGACACAGCTGTTGAAATTAAAAGCGTTTTCAGCGGGACGCAATTAGCGTCACAAAGGAGACTGCACGGCATTAACAGAAGGAGAGGAAGAAGACAGGAAGGCGGAAGGTAAGAAAAAGAGAGAGAGAGAGAGCGCAGGCAGGCAGGTATACGATTCACGGGGAGCCGGGGGGGCCGTTTAATTGCCAGGGAATTATGAATTGCGCGCGGCCTCGCGGCTTCCGCGTTCGCCCGAGGCTCGGCCGGACCGCGTTGTTTCGCTGCATTAGAATTCCCTCGCGACGGCCAACTCACGGCGGGGGTACAACGTCTCGGAGAATAGTGTATTTTGGTAGAGCGAGCCCCGTGACGAGGAGAGAATCGTTAATCGTCCTCCTGCGCAGCGTCGAATGGCGGCTTGTGATCGTTACAATTACCATAGAATTTCCCACCATGATCGACCCCGGCTTGAAATATTTTCCAAGAACATTAAAACGTTAATTCACGGTTCGAGCCGTCCCTTCCTCGCCCGCTCCCTGCACTCGAATTAGCCCTCGAATTAGCCCCGCGTGCAAAAGAGATCTGCTCAATTAGCCCCGGAACTCCCGGGCGGAGACCACAGCAGAGCCGCGCCACGCGTCGTCCCCTGAAAAAGAGCAGAGTCATTTTCCTTCCGTCTCCCATATATACTCTCCCCGGTCCCCCGAGCGTCGCAAGTATCGCCGCCGAGACACCGGCAGGAGCCCCTCGTCCCCTGCGGGACCACTAACCTCTCGTTCCCTCCTCGCCCCCCCGCACGCGCGCGCCCGGGTATACGTCCCTCCGGCGAGTCCGAGACCTCCCGCGGGGCGTTTTCCCTCCTCGGCCGCTCGTTTGTCTCCCATCTCGTCGCTCTCGTACCGTCTGTATACTACACGCGCGCGTCTACGTAGAGGCGCAGGTACGAGGGGTGTCATCGGAACGTCGCGCGTCGAATCTCCCGTGTCAGCGGAAAAGCCGCGGGGATTCCCCCCTCGCGCCTTATGACTTTCCGACGCCAACGTCGCTGCTGCTGCTGCTGTGCTGCGGCTTTATCGTATTAGCCCGCTGCGGGCGAGCATGAAGGATACGCGCGGGAGTGGGATTTTTTTCCCTCAGTACGCGAGTCGGACGACGCCGGAGCCTTTGACTCGTTGACGGGGCGCTCTCTCTGTTTGTCGTTCCCGATTGATGGATGGCGCGATAAATCCGCGAGCTGTGTTTTCTCATTATCGAGCTCGTTTTTCCGTACGCCGATGAATCCGAATCGTAACCGGCAACAATGGACAGCGCAAAAATCGCAGTTATACTTGCAAAAATTGTTCAGCAATTCGAATGAAAATTATTGGTCTGCGAAATAAACTGGTGTCAAAAAAATAAAAATAACTGGTGAGCATCGTGAGCAGAACAATGAGAGTTACAGTGCTGCAGCAGTGAAGTTGACTGAAATCGTGTATCTAGGTAAGATTAGATAGCTCTTGCATCTCTTGTATTTTTTACCGCTGAAACGGTAATTTTTTCCACCCCGCTACTAGTTTTCCATGCAGAACAGTAATCGTTACCGAAGAATTTTTACAAAGACTTTACTCTCGGAGCAGCAACAAGAACAAATTGTGAATTCCAATTGTTCCGAATAAACATGCCAAACGGATTACATGGTACATAATATGCATGCGTGACTGGCGATGGAGGCGCGTCGTAAATAACGGCTCATCTAATCTTCAGCCTCGGAAATGCAAAGACGCGCGTATGTTTTACCGAGCGCGTAGAAATATGATACATCATCGCAACGTACACACACACACACACACACACACACAGCACAATGGAGCATTAACATCCCGACTTTTTTCGTTCCCCGGAATTAAGATTCAAAAGTCCTGAGTGCGCGACTGCTCGAAATTATGATACGCTCGCGAGCGCCGGTGCTGCAGTAATACTTACGTAGTCTGTACGCGAGTGGAGGCGCTCGGTCGCGCGTGCACGCAAACACGTATTAACCCCGTGCACGAGGAAAAGAGAGAAAAGTTTGTACACTCAATCTCGCACACATCCTACTTTACGTCTTAACACGCGCGTGTAACGTGTATGCATACCGTAAAATATGTGCGTGTATGCATGGGGGACGTGTACATGTGTATGGGTGTACAACTATATACGTGTTTTAGAGGCGCAGGTAACTTATGCGCGCCGGAATTTATGGTTTCGCGTGCCAAGAGCCCCGGCCCCCCTGCGCATTGTTTCGCGCGTCTATACATAGATATATACTGCAGAGAGAGAGAGAGATACATGGCGTGCGTTCGGCCTACTATACATGCTGTGCTATTATACCCTACGTACAAGCCGACGAATGGCTTTTCGGGCTGTTATATTATACTATGCGCTGATCTTTGGCACGAGCTGCGAACGATGTATCGAAAGGTGATTGTAGCCCCGGAGAGTACAGGAGGTACGAGATGATGGATCTAATCAGCTGTTGCGTATTCCGAGCTGTAGGCTGTTTATTGCGGATAGGTTTGCAGAGATACTGTTACTTTGTTGGTTCAGTGCAGCAGATGGAATGTCTTTATTTGTATTGAATTTAAAATTTTGAACGTTCAGAAAGTTTTTGAGAAATGTCGCAAATGTAACAATAACATCTCGGCATTCTCGTAGAGGATCTCGAGACGAGAAATCCCGTCGAGAATGCGCGTGGAAACTCGATACAGTTTGCTGAACTTTCGTGTGACGAATCGTTGGCGATCCTCGCGACGCGTTCCGTGCTAAATTTCTAAGATTTTTATCAATCATCCCAACATTGATATACCCAAGATGACATAAATTAGCTAACCATTAAAATTCGATTGATCACCGGCACATGAATGATTAAAAAACGATTTTCATTCCTTCAAGCTCCATTGCCTCGCATCATCAATACTCATAAATCGATCGACGTTCATTTATAACACTCGATCAAACCACTGAACAATTACCATCAAGGAAAAAAGAACGACGGAGGAAATGTGTTTGGATATGAAAACAAACGTGGCCATATTTTCTCGCTCGATCGACGTATACATCGCAAGCAGCCAGAGTGTCGACTTTTTCACCGTTATTATTTTTTCATCGCCCCCGGGCCTTCCAACACTGACGAGGAGGGATTCGCCCTAATGAAACAAGCCGGCGCTGATCCATCAATTGCCGATCGCTTTTCCCATCGTACCCCCCGGCTGCGTCTACTACACACAGGTTGCGTCTGCACCGTTTACCCCCAGGTATAATTTATGGGGATGCACGCATAACGCTCCATCTGCATAAGCACGTGCATGTGATTCTACGATGTCATCGGCTGGTGCGACGCGATAAGTTGGTCTTTGGAATTTGTCTTAAGACCGGTGGTTGCGAGACAGATGTGCATTCGGAGAATAATAATAACGGCTCGATGCAGGAGCTTATAGTTTCAAAAGCTGGTGATTTATTTTGTTTTCGTTACGAATCAGAGACTGAATTCGAACTGTTTCTCTGACGACTGAACGAGATTTTCCATTAATATTCAATAATCCATCACGTTGTCACAGCCTGCCGTATTCATTTGTAACGTCCATCAGCTGAAACCAAAGCACCCTCCTGCTTACCTACAAACGATATTCGACCAAACAGAGCCTCCGAACGGCGCTTCAAGATTTACCTATCAAGTTAAAAACCAAACTTCCCCGTAAAAAGAAAAAAGAAGAAAAATCATCGAACAGCCCCGCGGTATCTGCCGCTTTTAAAAACTTCCTATTAACTTTTTTATCGCCCCTGCTTTTAAGCCGCGGCGCCCCGAGGTCTGCGCCCCATTCCCCGCGAAACTATTACAAAATCGCTAGCCTTATCATCGCATCTACGTATACGTATACAAAAACCGAACTTACCGTAAAAACCGAGCAAAAGATTAAAAATCGAAAGAAAAAGCAACCACCTCGGCCGCCCAACTTTTTTGTCCTCGCGCGTTCTTCATTTTTTCCGGTGAAAAATTTTTAATCCCTTCTCGCACCGCGAAACTTTCGGTCACGGGTGAAGAGGCTATGTTATTATGGTACGTGCGCGCACGTATGCGAGGAAAAGTGGCGCGCGCTTTTTCCGCGGACAATTTTTACGGGCTCTCGTGCACATAGGTATGCTCACGCGCGCGCGCACGCACGGCAGAGCTTTTAAACTCTATGTGCGGGAGGAAGGACCCATCTGTTGGTAATTTGTAAGGCGAGCCCGGGGGCAATTAAAAGTTTGATGCGAGCATTAAACTCTTCGGTTATAAAACAACAGGGGCCGGACGCTGTGTACTGCACGGTGCGAAGCGCGTATATGCATACGTGTGCATACAGCTGTCGAGCTCCCGCGCGCGGGAGGATGGAGGAAGAAAAAAATTGCACGACCGACGGGGGATTTAAAAACGTAGAGTTGCCGGAAAAATGCGTTGGAATGAAAATAAAAATTTGGGATATAAATTGATATGACGCTTTTTACTCGGAAATAATGGTGTCGCTCTTTTGGGGAAAAAGAGAAAAAGGCTGTGTCCTTGTAATTTATCGCCAGTTGTGTGACCGATTTGGAGGTATTTATTCATCTTAGAAGACATACAGAAACTTTAAAAAATATGTATTCCATTGTCTCTAAGAGTCAACAGTGATGATTTTAAAAAAATACAAAAAGGAAAATAAATTTTTAAGACACGGGGTTACTTGAGAAGCAAGAAATAAATATTTGTGTATTGACAAAATTTAACATGTAACCTTATGGGAAATCGCAGTTTTGCTGGCTTGCATTACTTATAACTGATTGATTAACATTGCAACTTAAACGAAAAAAGTATCGACCATAAGGAAATTTATAACGATTATTTATCAATTTTAAAAACGTGGCGAGGTTGTTTACCAAATAAAAAATAAATTTATAAGCTGACTGAAAACTACTGAAGGTCATGTTTTCACGTGAGCGTGAGAAGGACAGACGACATATCAAACAGTCGTATGCACAGCACGTACTATAGCGAGGGACAGAACTCCCTTAATTATATGGAAGTATGAGTCAAGATGGACTTCGGAAATTGTGCACTCTTTTTTTTAGAAGTCGAAGACTTATAACAAAAGATTGAGGTTAAAAAAAAAATTACAAAGATACCTACGCTTTCATAAAGTAAGTATATTGTGTACTTACCGGCACGTTGGCGTAGCGGTAGAGTTGCAGTTTCGTCGATCTCCGCAATCAAGTTCAGTGTACGGGCATGTAATAGGTGGGACTCGGTTCGAGTCTCGTCGTTTGCTTTTTTAGGGTTCGTTCCGCTTGCTTTTTACCGGGGTTCGATTAACTGTTTCTCTTACGCTGTGAACAACGTGAACGGTAGGTTTGCAGGAGTTAGTCCTGGTATTGTGTTTACACGTAGACACCCGGTCAGGACTCAGGCAATATATCGATTAGCTGTAACCCGAGCAGGAAATGAAGTAAGGATCTGACCAGTCCCTGATCAGGCTATCCTTTTTAATGATCAGTAACTGATCAGGCTTGTAACGCATTATCTGA
>JAPYYV010003001.1:0-20779 GCA_030522625.1 Copidosoma aretas
CTTGGTAACTTTATAAATTATGTGCTACTTTATGCAAAGGGGTGGTTCTTAAGAAGTAAGGGGGGTAGATTTTTGTATGTTTGATATGAAATTCGTAATGAGCGACCCCAAAAACCTTGAAAATGGTATAGAACTTGGTAACTTTATAAATTATGTGGTATCTCATGCAAGGAGGTGGTTCTCAAGGGGTGAAGGGGGAAGATTTTTGTATGTTTGGTATGAAATTCGTAATCAGCGACCCCAAAAACCTTGAAAATGGTATACAACTTGGTAACTTTATAAATTATGTGGTATTTTATGCAAGGGGTTGGCTCTTAAGAAGTACAGGGGGTAGATTTTTGTATGTTTGATATAAAATTCGTACTCAGCGACCCCAGAAACCTTGAAAACGGCTTACAACTCGGTAACTTTAAAAATTATGTAATATTTCATGCAAGGTGGTGGTTCTTAAGGGGTAAAGGGGGTGAATTTTCGTATGTTTGATATAAAATTCGTAAAGAGCGACCTAAAAAATCCCTGAGAACTAAATTTTATATCAATTACTTAATTTTTTTATTTTTGGCCAGCTTTTCGGCGATTTGCCCCACTTTGCGCGCCGCCCAGCACGAACTCTCGCGCACAAATCAACGGATCTGTTTATGTTGTGTATTTAACCTCCCTAACGCAACTATAATACAACAAACTCTTCTATTTCTGCGACTCCTAATAAAAAAGACTTACTAGTAGCATTCAATTAATAAGGACTTACAGCAAGTGACCGTTTAATCTCCTCCGTTAGCTTCTATTGGCAGAGCAATTGTCTACGGACCGGGAGTTTGTGGGTTCAAATCCCCCACTCAGAGGAGGAATTTTTTCTTCTTGTTTACGACTGGCGCATAATTAATATAAAGTGTTTTAAATTATAAGTGCTTTTTCCAATGATATATTGATGATTTGATATAATATTGCTGATTAATAACACAGGACCACACAAAAAAAAAAAAATTCAACGCACAAAGACGCCATATTATGTACTAAGTGTTTGCGGGGTCACTGAACATGAATCTGATGTCCAAATGGCTCCATCACGTCACATTTTTTTTTAACCTAAAAAATCAGTATACATCAATGGATGTGAAATACACTGTTTTGCGAACGTAAATATTGTCGATCTCAGAGATAAACGTTACCGTGTAAAATTTCCTGTAGTTTTGTAAGTTCTCGTCTCGAAAGTGTATGGTTTTATCATAAGTTTGCATTACTAACCTCAAAAAAACAACAAAAATAGCCATTTTTCAGTCTAACAATAATTTAATTAATTTAGACGCATGTATCTCAATTTCTTAGGAGGGACAGGTCAAGATTGTTTATTTTTCTTTTTTCAATTACATTTTGTTAAATACCTAACCTTTAAAAATATACAATTTTACAGTTTTGCAGTCAATTTTTGTGTTTGATCGATTCATAATTGTCATATTATATGTTAATCCGAACGCTAATTCAGATATTGAAGTTTAACGATTTTATCCGTTCAAAGACCTATATCTATACTCAACCTTTAAGGGAATTTGAAAATTGGTGGGCTTGTGTAACTGTAAATATGATAAATATTGGAAAGAGGAAATTTTTTTTTCACCACTCACAATTACTATATTAAATGTATTTAGTAGACAAATATGAATTGATCAAACACAAAAATTGACTGCAAAACTGTGAAATTGTATATATTTTAAGGTTAGGTATTTATGAAAATGTAGTTGAAAAATGAAAAATCAATAATCTTGACCTATTAGGAAATTGAGATACATGCGTCTCAATTAATCAAATATTTGTTAGACTGAAAAATGGCTATTTTTGTTGTTTTTTTGAGATTAGTAATGCAAACTTATGATAAAACCATACACTTTTGAGACTAGAACTTACAAAACTACAGGAAATCTGACACGGTAACGTTTATCTCTGAGATCGAGAATATTTACGTTTGCAAAACAGTGTATTTCACATCCATTGATGTATACTGATTATTTAGGTTAGAAAAAAATGTGACGTGATGGAGCAATTTGGACATCAGATTCATGTTCAGCGACGCCGAAGACACCTAGTACATAATATGGCATCTTTGTCCATTGAAATTTTTTTAAGCGGTCCTGTGTGATTAACGTGTACAAATGTTCTATGTATCATTTAAAAAAAAGGACTACTTTTTTGATACTTCGGTAGAAAAAGAATAAAATAAATATAGATATTATAGCCTGCAAATACAAGTACAGCATTATAAATATTCATTGTTTAATACAAAAGAGGTAAGGACGGGGAGTGCCGTTGTATCATGAGAAAGTGGAATCAAGAGAAATTAGTAGTTTTCGTCACAAACGTGCATCTCTCCAGGGCGGTCCCTGGGCCCGAGGGCGCTTGCGAAGCAACGCCCGGGGGACCGTTGGGACCCCTCTGGTCGGATGCACATGAGTGGCGAAAGCTGTTTTTCCTACCGAGGATGTACCAGAGTTGCAAAAGTGCCCAAGGTAGGTAATAGTACATTTCGTGTCCTGGGCGCAAAGTAAAAAAATCACGCCCGAAGGGCGGGGTTTTTGTATGTTTGTGCCCGAGGTGCGAACGACGTTTTTCTATCCGAGGGCGCAAAGTCAAACTTTGGGCCCCCCGAGGGGGCAAACCCGAGGGCACACTTTAGGCCCGCTAATAACTTCGCGCCCTACAGGTCTGTGGGCAGATTAACTTTTTCTAACTTATAAGCTATATACACTCGGTTCGGGATCGAGGCTATCAAGAGTTTCGAGAGTCGAGATCGAGTCGATAAGGCCGTTTTCTCGACTTGTAAAAGCAGTCTGCTCGGCCGTTCCGCTGACAGTGTTCCCGGCAGGGAAGGGCTCTCAAATGTGACCCCTGAACTTGCAAAAAATTCAAATAAGCTATATGGGAAAATCCGCAACAACCCAGAAACCTAGATCCCAAGCTTTTTAACCCAGTAACGCGGGGGATAGAGAGTTAATGATATAATAATTAAATAAAATGTTATAAAAATAAAAAGGTAACCTAGATCCCAAGCCTTTCCAAACAAGTAACCTAGGGCACACAGAGTTAATAATTATAATAATTACATAAATTATTGTAAAAATCGAAAACCTGACCCCCAAGCTTTATAACCCAGTATCCTATGGGTCAGCAAGTTGATGATATGATGATCTAATAAATTATCGATTAAATAACAACATAACCTAAATCCCAAGCTTTTTAATCCAGCAACCCGGGGAACAGCAAGTCAATGATATAATACTTGAAAAAACTATTATAAACATAAAAAGATAACCTTAATCCCAAGCTTTTTAACCCAGCAACGCGAGCAACAGCGAGTCAATGATATAATGATTGAACGAATCATTATAAAAATAATAAGATAACCTGAATCCCAAGCCTTTTAACCAAGTAACCTGGAGAGTAGTAAGTAAATGGTATATTAGTTAAATAAATCTTTATATTATTAACAACATAACCTTAATCCCTAGTTTCTTGGCTTCAAATCCCAAGTTTTGCGATCCAGTAACCCAGGGAGACACTGATTAAATAATATTAAAACTAATAAATTGATGTAAAATTACCAACATAATCTAAATCCAAAGCTTTATAACCCAGTAACCCCGGGGACAGCGAGTATATAATATATTATAAAAATAAATTTTTATAATAATAACAACATAACCTATATCCCAAGCTTCTTGACCCAGTAACCCGGGGACAGCGACTTAATAATAGGATAATTCAATAAATTATTGAATAAATAACAACACAACGCAAATCCCAAGATTTTTAGCCCAGTAACCCACGGGACAGCAAGTAAATAATATATCAGTTAAATAAATCTTTACAACATCACCCTAATTCCAACCTTATTAACCCAGTACCCCGAAGAACAGCGCGTAAATAATTTATTGGTTCAATGAATCTTTTGAATAATAACAACATAACCTACATCCCAAGCTTCTTAACCGAGTCACCCGAAGGATAGCGAGTTGATAGTATTTTACTTAAATAAAATATCACAATTGTAACGTCACCTACATTCCTAGCTTTTAAATCAATACTACTGAATTACAATGGAGCTCAAACCAAGTGACTTAACTGCACGAATACTGTTAACTTCTTAATAAATATATAAATACTATTAAGTAACATAGCAGATAAAACTAAGTGACTCCGTCCGCATTATGTTAATTTATTTAAAAATGTATACTTTTAAAAAATACAGCACATTTAACTAAGTGCTGTAGCACCCATGCTTTTGATTTCTCGATAATTCAAAACTGGTAAGTGACAAAGCACCGTCAAGCCATTCATTAATCGCGTTTCCTGTAAATTTTCAAGTGAATAATAATTAATAAAAATGCGCCTTAAACACAAAGACACCGCTTGCATGATGTTCATTTTTTAATAAATAAATTCAATTGAATATCAGAGCACCTAAAACCAAATGTTGTATCGCTCATTCTATTAATTTTTTCTTAATATTAAGTACTATAAAATCACACAGCACCTTAAACCATGAAACTAATCAGGGGACATTCCGTAAATTTCATAAAAACAAAAACTATTAAAAGACAAAGCACCTTCAACTAATCGACTCAGTGAGCATATTAGTAATTTCTTTTTAGTAAAATACTATTAAAAAACAAAGCTCTTCAAGCCAATCGATTAAGGGCACAGAAAATTTTCAGTTCTTATTAGATGTATAGTATTAAATAACAAAGCACATTAATCTAAATGACCTAGCGCGCATGCTCTTGATTTCCAAATAAGTGAATATTATTTAATGACGAAGTACTGAAAATAATTTAATCCAGAGTGCATGCTGATAACATAAGAACTATAATACTAGTTAACCCAGAGTGCTGACTATTCTTGCGTTTTAATTGATGATCATTTATATTGTACTAGATTGTATCCGATAGCTCAGTGCGTTTTATTGCCTCGGTATATGTATCTGAAGTTTCAAACGTTGGAGCCCAACGAAAAATCGAATTTTATTTTTATTGTTTATTACAGAAATAGCTTTGAACCAATATCAATTGTAGCGTTATGCAAAAAAAACCATGAATAACCTTGTAAAAATAGTTCAAAAGCAACTAAGTCGTCAATTGTCACCGAAACCATTAGAAAATCTTCATTTTTCAGTGAGAATTACGATTAGTCACTGGCACTAGAAAACTTTATTTTTATCATTTGTGTAGTGTATAGTAACATCTGTCAGATAAAAACTAAGCTCCGGAAACCTGACATCAATTTTTTGTAGGTGAAAAACATTGAAAATCACGAAATATGTTATTGTTTTGGGTATAAAAATTGATTAGCAATTAAATACTGCTACAATCAATATTAATATCTAAGCAGTGAACAATTACACGAACTGAAGCAATTTTAGCCTGCGGAAACCTAACCTTACTTTTTTTTAGGTAACAAACTTTGAAAAATTCACAAAATTTAATACTTTCTTGCGTGTAAGAATCGATTCGCAACTTATATATTGTTTAATACGATAATATTACTTAGACAGTACTTAAATACACCCACATAAGCAATATCAGTCTCTGAAAATCTAACAATAATTTTTTGTAGGTGAAAAACTGTAAAAAAATCGCAAAATTTGTTAATTTTTTGAGTCCTAAAACCGATTAGCCACTCAAATACTGCTAAAATCATTATGAATATTTGGGCAATACATAATTACACCTACTGGATAAATTTCAGTCTCCGGAAACTTTACCGTTTTGTAGGTGAAAAACTTTGAGAAATTTGCAAAATTTGTAATTTCTTTGCGTGTAAAAATTGATAGTTTATTGATGTTACAATTATTTACAATACAAAGGTGATTTCAATCAAATAACCTAGAACAAAAACGCTTTTTTTATTTTATTTTAATATAGTAACAAAGTATAAATGGGCAACAAAGGCACTTTAAGTAATTATCATAATGATGATTAAAACGAAAACGTAATGAAAGCATTATGTATGGTAAAAGTTTTTTTGCTCATGAACCTGTGCGCCTACTTGCCTTTAATTTTTAAATGTTAATTAGGCCATAATCTAGAACGACGGCTCTGCAAAATTAATAGTGACTTTACCTTCTTTATTCCTGATAAGTATTGTAGTACAGATATAATATATATGACTAATTTTGCGCTAACTTTCCCAGATCGTTTACTGCGTTGGTACTCGAATTTCAAACAAAAATTTAATGTTACAAGGCACCATATCTGCGTAAAATTTGATGTTCTTACGGATGGACCAGTTTGTATTGGAATATTAAGGGACAAAGGGTCGAGATCTCCTTTCGGTCCCCCTGTCACAATCTCGTTTTTTTACTTTCTACCCTTGGTGTACTTACGTATATATCACGAGCCCCAGCTAAAGATGTGCATCGAAAACTTTGATGTTTACTCTACAAGTTGCCAACAATATCAAAGCCACACTCAGTCATTTAGTTATTCAACGAAGCGCATACATTTTCGAAGATAAAAGATTTTCGATCCCATTAAACGGTGGGTTCTCATACTACACACCGGAGGTAAAAAAAAGTGACCTTATTCACTTAACTCTCAGTCGTCGGTGAGAGTTTGTTACCTCAATTTATGCGTTTACCAGAGTTATTATTAGCAGCTGTATAATTTTTTGAAATTTTGTCCAAAAAAATCTATCCAGGATCCTTACACGTTGATGTACACAAAATAGTGTACAGTGACCCATTATTTTATACCCATACATTCTTAATATATCAGTTAGTATAAGTTTAGCTATAGAGCTTTTATTAATAACAAATTTAGGGCGTCTTTGTCAGATTGCCTTGCATTCTAAATTTTTTCTGTTTATGATACGGAGGCTACCTCTGAGTGATAATAGTTTCAGCTCGATCTGTGCGCTTACTTGCATATTGTTCTGACTTATTAGTAAAATTATATACATGTAAGTCCCAATTTAAGAAGATGGAATCAGGAGGAGATGAGGAATAATTAATCAACACTTGTGAGATGCAGTAAAATAACTGTAATATTTACAATATGTACAAATTAGCGAAAGCTTATAATAAAAGTTACAATAGACGCAATATTTAAACTAACCTGAATCATTACAATTGCCGATAGCAAACCTCTGTACAATGTCTCACAATAACGGAGCTCGCGACTCAGAGTCTTATTTCATACTGACTCTAACATTAAAGTGAACCGACGACAAAGCCATGCTTGATGACTCACACAAGCTTACATCCCCCCTATTAAAGACCAAGGACATCTCTGTTGGAATAAGGAACGAGCTTACTAGTGTCAAAAATATTTGATTCATTTTTTCTAAACGTTCTGTCTATTAAACACATGACATCAGAAATTTTCTCTTTAATCTTAAATGGACCAATTCTAACTAAATCCGTTTTGTCTCTATTTAATTTATTAGCATTCTGTATATAAACTAAATCTCCTACTTTAAAATCGATTCGTTTTACATTTTTATCATAATATTTCTTATTTTGACTGTGAATTTCTTCTGATCTTTTTAGTGCCAATTTTATTTATTCTTCTAAATTTGACAAATTCTTATCATTTAGTTCTTTGGGTAGAAATAATTTGTTAAATCCTGTTAGCAAATAGTTAGGAGTAAGTCCTGTTGAACTATGGATTGTGTTATTGTAGTCCTTTATACATTCTTCTGCCACCTGAGGCCACGAGCTATTTTTGTTTTTAAAAATTTTGCATCCTATTCTGTTTACTAATTTTTGGTTCGTTCTTTCATTCAATCCATTGGAAAATGCACAATCTACTGCCGTAAAAACCATTGTTATATTCTTTTGCTTTAAAACTCGTTTAAACTGTGCTGAATTGATACTAGCAGGGATGAAACTTTTCCCCTATTTTCCCCTTTTTTCTCTTTTTTTTTAGTTTGCCCCTTTTCCCTCTATTGTTCTGTTTTCTCCCCTATTTTCCCCTATTTTCAATGTGCCCCCGATTTTTTCTTCAATATCTCTCACATCTTACTCTATAATAAGAAGCCGGTACGTAGGCACCGTGCTAGTGCGATTTTTGATATGCTATGTAAGAAAGACAAACACAGAGAGTGATACCCTTTCCACTTTTTTGCTTCCTACGGTACAGTATCTCTCTATAGTTGAATCAGTAAAATTCACTGCAAACATGAAATATAAACTTATTATAACTCGAAAGTGGTTTGCTCATTGCAAAAAGTAAACATTTAACAAATTCACAGTAAAATTTAACTGATTCACTATAGAAAGTATTTTTTTAAATCTTTTCTACGCATGTGCGCACCTCATAGGTATCAATCGCTATTTGAGCCAGTCTTGTCTTGTCTTGTCTTGTCTTGTCTGTATTTATTGGCCTTATTATTGTGACTCTGGTTTGCCATATTAAGTCTACTAATGTGAGTTTTTTTTAATCTGTGGCGCAGTTTTCATTGCTGACTACGTCGCGTCGGCACGGTACACTGTAAAAAATATCTTTGTAATTTAACTCTCTAAATCGAAATAAGTGAAAGTTCAAAGGAGCAGTCGTAGCTCAGTTGGCTAAGGCGTAAGTCTTTGTCAGTTGTGGTACGGCTGTTCAAGTGAAGCACGTGTTCGAATCCCGGTCGGGTCAATAACTTGGAAATTTTTTCAGAGTTGTTTCCGGCTGGTATTTGTTCCCAATGTCTCTAGTTTTGGACCACAGAACGACCCAAAGGTGGGCTCCGTGGGCTCTCTGGATGGATGCGGGACTAGTTAGTGAAAGTGCGGGATACAGGGGTGAAAAGAGCTTCTGCACCACAGGGTGACTGGGGGGTGGGCCTCGTTGGCACATCAGATAGGTGTGGGACTACTTGGGGAAGTGTGAGATCCAGGGGTGGAAAGAGAAGGTAATATTAGTTAGGAAGTACATGGGACAAGGGGTTCTGGATTATAATTTACGACGGGGAATAGGGTAAAAAGGGGTCATATAGTTGAAATTAGAATGAACACCCTCCTCACCCTCTAGACCTTGGTGTACGGGTAGGAATAATAATTAAAAAAAAAAAAAGGGATAGTACACTCAAAATGAATGTACATGCCTTTATTGGCAAAGTTATAAGTGAACAACTTAGAATGAGTGAATAGTCACACTATTAATAAGTGAAGTATGGAGCACATTTTTAATAAGTAAATAGCCACTGTAACAATAATTGAAATCCGAAAGCACTTTGTCAATGCGTTTTTTCAATGAGAGAAAATGAGCGTATTCAAAAAGTAAATTTAAACTTATTTAAAAAGTTGAAAATTATATTTTTAGTCTATTTATTAAAAATTATGTGTTTCATTAAATTATTAAATATAATAATTAATAATTGCGTGCTGTTAATTGAATTTTTGTTTAAACTAACGCTGTAATGGTAAAAGTGTTTGAAATATTTCTCTTAGTGGTTGACGGAGCGGGGATTCGAACTTCTGACTGTCGGGTGTCGCGGAATCCATCATCTTAGGCATTGACATGCAAAGATTTAACTGTATCGAAATTAAAAACTTATAAATACGGTACTGTTGCATAGCGTTTAATATTGATTTAGAAACATATAAAAATGTTAATATTTACTGCTGATGTACAAATGTAATTTGATCAATAACCTTAATTAACATTTATTTATTAGTATTCTTATGATATCAGCACCCATAATAGTTAAAAACATTGCATTCGAAAATTTTTTTTAACTTTAAGTAAATTGTAATTTAATATAAAAAATTTGAAAGATGCTATATTTTTATAATCTCAGTTGTTTAGGCCATACTTTAGTGTACAATCAATATAAAACCATAATAGATCATAAATTATTGACATACAATTTTTGCAAAATATTTGTTTTTTCATGCCTGATATGAGCATTGTTTGCATTTTAAAATTATTAGTATTGTTCGGAACATGAGACTTAGTGTTAATTTATTTTTAATGAATGTTGAGCACTAGCTTACAGCAGAATAAAATGTTCTAAATTACTAATTTAAAATTTTTTGTATAGTTATTGAGTTTTAAAGGCTTAGGTCAAAGGGTAAATTTGATTCAATAGTTTGGGTCTAATACAGTAATTATTTAATAAACACTTTTTGAATAATTTATTTACTTCGTATGAGTGAATTGTTTATTGATCTACGCGTTATAATAGACGATAAAATGGACAAGATTAAGTTTTTGCAATGAATGTTTAACGTCTTATAAAAAATCCATACATCAAGTTTTACGTAAAAATCGAAACCAGCCCATATTACAACCATCAAAACGATGGTAGTTTCGGATAATACATCCGAAAAAGTATTAACGTAATGAATTTTATAATTTCTTTTATGATAATAATAATAATAATAATAATAATAATAATTCATTGACTTAAGACCTTAAAATTATGGGGTATAAGTAGTTAAGATTACAGAGTTTTAACAGCTTGGGCTGGATATAGTTGTATTATACTAGGTTTTGTTATTTTTACTGCATACAAATGGTGACTCCATTCTCTTAATTATAAGTGATATTTCGTTAGGTATCAATATACTTTCCTTAAAAAGCTGTTTTTTACATATAAGAAAAAATTCACTTACGTTTGAGTGGTATTTTTTTAGCGTAAATATAAGTGTATATATTAACTTATTCACAAGTCAAATTCACTTACTTGTATGTGAAAAGTTGGTTCACACATTTGAACAGTGACATTTTAACTTATTCAGATTTAGAGTGTACCAAGTACTTAGTAAATATACTTTTTTGATAGGACTATTCAAATCAAATTAAACATTACCAAACAACATTAGGATCTATTTCATTTTCGAACCTAAAAAAATATGTTTACATTACTAAAATTCAATCTCTGGATTGTATAGAATAACATAAAAATCCTCTACTCAACCCCTATTTTTGAAAAAAATGTCCCCTATTCCTCTATTTTTGAAAAAATACGGGGTTCCATCGCTGTACGAGGATACTGATCGGATAATACTAACTTAAAATTTCCATCTTTATCTATTTTTTTTTATTAAATTAACACAATCCTTCGCCACTTGGGTCTTTGATGTGATTATGTTTGCGAATCTTGTGGAGTGATCTACAGCCAGGTGCCAATATTTTTTTGTACTTATGTTACCTTTAAATCCTCCTATTGTATCTAAAGATACTATCTTAAAAGGTTCTTTTGCTGGTCCTAGCTGAGATAAAGGTGCCTTAAAACAACCAATTCTTTACTTATTCCTAATGCAAGTTTCACAAAATCAATCTTATGTGTTTATACATATTTTTGAAATGAAATTTCTGACCCACTGTTAAAATTAACTGTTTGGTGTCAATGTGACCTTGATTGATATGTATGTTTTCAATTAAAAATTTTCCAAAGTCTTCAGTAATCCATATCTTTTCTCTATTGTTTAGAGTCTTGTATATTATGTTATTTTTAATCATACATTTATCATGTATTTTTAAAACAATTTTTGATCATTCTTAATATCATGCAGTTTCAAAAAATTTGAAATTTAAATGACTGAATTATGATCTGAATTCTCATGTGAATCTAAGACCGGGCTTCTGGATATACAATCAGCTTCAATATTATCTTTTCCTGGATTGCAAATTATTTCAAAATCAAATTGCGAAATGTAATTTAAAATCTGCAGTAATTCCGAATCATCACTCTTTTTAATATTAAATTTTTCTAAGGGTCTATGATCCGAAAATACAGTAAACTTATTTCCTATTAGGTGATATTGCCAATACAATATCGCTTCGTTGATAGCCAAACACTCTATGAAAATAGCTTTTTTTTTTTTTCTGAGCATCTGTCAGCTTTTTGGAGAAGAAAAATACTGATTTTATGGAATCATTTTCCTGAGGATGATTCAATATTGCTCCCACTCATTCAATACTTGCATCCGTGTAAATATATATAGGGGACTCTGGATCGAAAATTGCTAAAGCGGGAACCGAACATAAATACTGTTTCATCGATTCAAAACTATTTTTACATCTCTCAGTCCAATCGAATGGAAAATTCTTTCTTAACAAATTTCATAGAGGATCCAGCAAAATAATATAATTTGGAATAAATTTCAAAAAAAATTTATTTTTCCTAAAAACTGTCTAACCTGCTTTTTTGTTTTAGGTGAAGGAAACTTCTTTATCGCCTCTAAATTATCATTCATCGGTTTCATGCTGTTATTTCCCAATTCGTGTCCTAGATATTATATCGTTTCACGAGCGAACTGACATTTTTTTAAATTTAATTTGAAACCTTGTTCGGATATTGCTTTAAATACCTGCTGTACATGATTTACATTTATTCATAACTTTTGGAAAACACCAATATATCATCGATATAATTCACAGTAAAAGAGTCCAGATTATTTCTTCTTAACACGCTAGCTAAAACTCTTTGAAACACCGCAAGTGCTGTCTTCAACCCAAAAGGTAAATAATTCCATTGCCAATGTCCATGGTGAGTGATAAATGCCAACTTGTGTCTGTCCTTAGCTCTCACCGGAATCGACCAGAAAGCCGAATTCAAGCCTAGTTTTGTAAAATATTTACAATTTCTGGCACGTATAGTAAGATCATCTATCCTTGGGAAAGGTTGACTTTCTGGTGCAAGTATTTTGTTTAATTCTTTAAAGTCAATACATGAGCGCGATCTTTTTCCTTCTTCTTTCTTGAATGCCATGGTTACAGGAGCTGCATAAGGACTGCTTGACTGCTTTATTATTCCTGCTGTTAACAAATCATCTACTTGTTTTTCAATTTCTAATTTATCTTGGTATGAGCATCTGTAGGGATTTTTTGAAACATCTTTGTTTTCTGTCAGTTTTACTGTTGCTACATAATCCTTAACTGTTCCTATATCAAATTTTGACTTAGCAAAACTAATCTCATTTCTTTTTATAATATCTTCCATTCTGTTATTTCACTCGTGCTAATTTGTTTTATTTTTCAGCTCTTGTTTTTGTGATATAATTAGGTTTTCATCCTGACATAGTCTGGATTTTTTTATCAAGCCTAATCCCATCAGAAATTCACAATCAATCACATTATCTTTGACAATAAGAAACTGAAAACTCTCTTCTATGTTACAAATTTTAATTTTTAGCGTTACAGTACCTACTGTTTTTGTTAAACCTGCTAAACCTTTAAGAGTATCTCTCCCACTTGTTATTTGCTTTATATTAATTTTATTAATTAAGAATGTTTTGTTAATCCAAGAAATATTGGAACCAGAATCATATAAACCAATTGCTGGGACTCCATTTGCTAAAAGTTTTACTTTAATAAGTGGGAGAACTGTACTTTTTTTGCCTCTTCGTAACTAGCTATTATTTCCTGTATTTCATTATTATTAATAACCTTAATATTTTCGTTTTTCGATTTTTTTATTTTCCTGTCCTTATTACAGCATACACTTTCCAAATGAAATCTGTTTTTAAATCCTAAGTCTTAACAAATATTACATGGTTTTTTTTCACTTAGGGACTTCTTATTTATATTATCATTATTTTTTTCAATTTTACCAAACTGTTTTAATTTCACCATTAAATTTTTTATAATAACAATAGACTTTCTATCTAATTTATTTTGTATAAAATTCGGTAAACTAATCGTGATTAAATTAATTTGCGTGTTTATTGACATGCTATCATCAATTCCTAGTAATAAACTTCTTTTTTTTAATGCAAATTCTAACAAAGATCCATTGAAAAACTTAAAAATATACGCATACGCAATATTTGTCCAGGACTGTGCCGAGAATATATCAATAGATGAGCTATTCCATGCTACCCAATTTAATGAGGAGTTTTGTTTAACGAATACTTTATACCAATCCATTGCGGATTTCTCCAAGAATAATCTTAAAACTTCGGCATACTTATTTTGAGTAATTCCTACTCTGTCACATTCCTGCACAAACAAATTTATCAAGACACTCGCATTTAAATTCTCACCGTTAAATTTTTCAATCACTATATCCTCAATTAAGGTGCTTGTTTTCCTATCTGATGTTGTTAACTCTCTGTTTACTATTGACTCTTGAGCAGCAGTTGTCTCTTCCAGATATTCGTCTAAAAACACAACATTACCTCCTGTGTCTAAGTAAATATCCTTGAGTTCGTTAGATAAGGTTAATACTATATTTCGAAATTTATTACGAACTTTTAAATTCTTGGATCTGTGCCAGCCTCCGAGACAAAGTAAAGTTTTGCTTTGATCTCCATTGTAATGATTTGTAAGTCCCGATTTGGGAAGATGGAATCGGGAGGAGATGAGGATTAATTAATCAACACTTGTGAGATGCAGTAAAATAACTGTAATATTTACAATATGTACAAATTATCGAAAGCTTATAATGAAAGTTACAATAGACGCAATATTCAAACTAACCTGAGCCATTACGATTGCCGATAGCAAACCTCTGTACAATGTCTCACAATAACGGAGCTCGCGACTCGGAGTCTTATTTCATACTGACTCTAACATTAAAGTGAACCGACGACAAAGCCATGCTTGATGACTCATACAAGCTTACATGTATAATAGCTGATTCTACCATAACTTGCCTGGATCAGCTTCAAAATTTGTTAAAACTACAGTTGGTTAAAACAATTTATTAACAAATAATTTTATCAACCCAAATCTAATATTCTACGTTCAATGTTTTCATAAGTTAATAAAAAAAATATACATGATGACGATATTGGTAGTGATCGTGTCAAACTTAAAAAAAAAAAGACATTACAAGTTCTATACATTTCAGCAAAAAATTATATTGCCAAACAAAAGAGAAATAATATTAAAATAATAGACTGGTATTTTAATTCCAAGATATAGAAAAAAAAACATGATAGAAAAAGTGACATCCCAATAAGCATTCGATGTACTATTATTATTGTATTAGAGTTAAAAAAGAATTCTTTTTTTTCAAAGTGTTGAAAAAGAATTCTTTTCTAAGTATATATGTTATCTTGAATGTCCGCTTTTATAAACGTAAATGAATATTACTAAAGTGTTCTAATAGAATTCTTTTATTCGGAAAAAAATTACAGTTACGTTAAAATTTCACTTAATAATATACATTTATTTTCAGGTAAAACTATGATTTGAGGTACTAAAATGATATTCAAAGATATAAATTTAGCTAATTTGATTCAAACCAGTAGGAAATCAAGGATAAATAATTTTTGGTGATCTTAAATATTAAATTTCTTATTGTAAATGTGTGTGTGCACCATTTATGGGATGCATTCGACTATCTTGCAACTTTTTTCGGTATTGTTACTGCTTACATGCTTTTCAAAAGTTATTGATTATTTTATAAATAATTAAAGAATGCTAAAAGAATTATTTAGAAGCGGACATTCAAGTGTTCAAAAAGAATTCTTTTTTTCGAATATCTGCTCATTGGGATAGCTAGATAGTCATCGATGATCCGACTATAAGCAGGAGCAAAAGAATTAATACATCTAGGTATCTTTAGCTACTGCACTAACAATGTTATTAATTAAAACGGGTGGAAATTAAGCGCTCTCGGTAATCTGGGATTGGATCTTATGTTATTATTAACAATGTCAGTAATTTAAACGCAAGGAAATTGAGCACTTTGGGTTACCTGGAATCAGATCTTATGTTATTAATAATAATGTCAGTAATTAAAACGAGAGAAAATTGAGCGCTCTGGATCACCTGGTATTAGTTATTACGTTATAAATAGTAATGTTATTGATTAAAACGAGAGAATAGTCAGCGCTCTGGGGTAACTAGTATTATAGTTCTTATGGTATCAGCATGCACTTTGGATTAAATTATCTTTGGTGCTGCGTTATTAAATAATATTTACTTATTTGGAAGTTAATAGTATGCGCACAAGGTCATTTGGATTAATGTACTTTGTTATTCAGTACTATATATTTATTGAAAACTGAGCAATATGTGCCCTCGATAAATTTATTTAGAGTGCTTTGTTTTTAGTATTTAATATTTTAATATTTTATAGTATTTTATACGTCACTTGGTTTTAGGTGCTCTGATATTTGATAGTATTTATTCATTAAAAAATGATCATCATGCAAGCTGTGTCTTTGTGTTTAGGGCGCTTTTTTATTAATTATTAGTTATTTGAAAAATTTACAATAAACACAATAATAATGGTTTTACAGTTCTTTGTCATTTACCAGTTTTGAATTTTCGAGAAATTGAAAGTATGGGTGCTATGGCTTTTAGTTAAATGTGCTGTGTTTTTTGAAAGTATACATTTTTAAATAAATTAGCATAATGCGCACGGAGTCACTTGATTTTATCTGCTATGTTACTTAATAGTATTTATATATTTATTAAGAAGTTAACAGTATTCGTGCAGTTAAGTCACTTGGTTTGAGCTGTTTTGTAATTCAGTGGTATTGATTAAAAATGCTAGGAATGTAAGTGACGTTACTATTTTAATATTTTATTCGAGTGAAATACTATCAACTCGCTGTCCCTAGGGTTACTCGGTCAAGAAGCTTGGGATGTAGGTTATGTTGTTATTAATCAAAAGATTCATTGAACCAATAAATTATTTACGTGCTGTTCTTCGGGGTACTGGGTTTATAAGGTTGGAATTAGGGTGATGTTGTTATTATTATAAAGATTTATTTAACTGATATATTATTTACTTGCTGTCCCCGGGTTACTGGGTTAAAAAGCTTGGGATTTAGGTTATCTTGTTATTTTTATAATAATTCGTTAAATTATAATATTATTGGCTTGCTGTCCCCCGGGTCGCTGGGTTGAAAAGCTTGGGATTTTAGTTATGTTGTTATTATATCAATGATTTATATAATAATCATATCATCAACTTGCTGACCCATAGGCTACTGGGTTGGAAAGCTTAAGATTAAGGTTATCTTGTTATTTTTATAATAATTTGTTAAATTATTATATTATTGGCTCGCTGTCCCCTGGGTTGCTGGGTTGAAAAGCTTGAGATTTAGGTTATGTGTTTATTTAATCAAAGATTTATACAATGATCATATCATCAACTTGCTACTGGGTCAAAAAGCTTGAGGTTCAGGTTTTTTGATTTCATAATAATTTATGTAATTATTATTATTATCAACTCTTTGTTACCTAGGTTAAATCGTTCGAAAGGCTTGGACTTTAGGTTATCTTGTTATTTTTATAATGATTCGTTCAATCATTATATCATTAATTATCTGTTCCCCGGGTTACTGGGCTAAAAAGCTGGGGATTTAAGTTACTGGGTTGTTGCGGATTCACTCATATAGCTTATTTGAATTTTTCGCAAGTTTGGGGGCCACATTTGAGAGCCCTGCTCTGCCGGGAACACTGTCAGCGAAACGGCCGAGCAGACTGTTTTTACAAGTCGTGACGACGGCCTTATCGACTCGATCTCAACTCTCGAAACTCTCGATAGCCTCGATCCCTAACCGAATGTATATAGCTCATCAGTTAGAAAAAGTTGATCTGCCCATCGGCCTGGTGCCCTAGGGCTGGAAAATACTTTGGGCGCAAAGTGGGCCCAAAGTGATTTAAGGGCCCAAAGTGCAGCCCTAGGGTGCAAAGACTTTGCGCCGATGGTAAGAACTAGTAGTTTTCTTTACAAATGTGCATCTCTCCAGGGCGGTCCCTGGGCCCTCGGGACTGTTAGGACGACCCTGGCCGGATGCACATGCGTGGAGAATGCTTTTTTTCCTACCAAGGGTGTACCAGGGTTCCAAAAAGGCCGGAGGTAGGCAAAATAAGATATATTCATCTGAATGAACTGTGTATCTACGTGCTATAGTGTACACATAAACAAATGAAGATTGTCATTTCCGTAATATCATGTAATAAATTCACTTATACATGTGTATATACGTCAAAATCCTAGGGCTCGGAATGCCTCGCACTATGGCCAAGTGTGCCCCCTAGGAGGGCAGACTAGGCCGAATTTCTACTATTTACCTAAGCGATAGAATAACTATTGTACAATTAAAAACGGCACTTTAACCGATCAATCGAAGTGATAAGACTATGTACTAGTGTTTTTTAAATTGCGATTACTCCTATGTATGCTTTTTACAAGCATCTACTTTTACTATGTCCGGTATGCCCAGCCCCCCTCCCCCCTTCCCCCTAGGCCGGTATATTCCTGCTGATACGTAGAGCCATCGTAACAAACATTCCTTATACTTTTCCTATTTCCTTCAATTTTGCCCATTCCCATATCTCTACCCTATAAAGGCGCCCGGCTTTAACTATGGCATCCAAAAGTATAATTTTCTGCTCAGGCTTCTCATGTTAGCTCTCTTTCAAATTCCCCATACCGTGTTCACTGCCTTCTTAACATTGTTTGACGTTTTCACTACTTGGTGACTGAGCGTGTTCTTTGTGGTGAACCAGAATCCTAAGTATTTGTATTCTCTTTGTACTCTAAGTTTTCACTTTTAAAGTACCCTTTCTTTTCTTTTGCAAGCCCTTTCTAAAGACCATAATATCAGTTTTTTTTTTTTTGTGATTTCTTCCAGTTAATTCTTGTTACAGTATCCCTCTAGGTATTTGACCATACTTTATAACTCTTATTTTGTATCCGACACTGCTGCAACATCGTCCGCAAACTTCAGGTGGAAAACCTTGTTCCCCCCTATAACTGTACCCCCTTCGTTTCTTTTCTCCGATTCTTTTTTAAGATCTTCTAGATAAATACTGAATAAGCTGGGGCTTAGTGGGAATTCTTGCCTGACTCAACAATTTGTCCCATACGGAGCCCATCTACATATTATTAATTTATAAGTAATAAAATGTTTATCTTCTCATGCTTATTGCGGCTGGATAAAAAAATATAGTTTCTTACCTCATTCAGGTTTTAAAAACGATTTTTCTAATTCCAAATAAAAAGTTTTAATATTCTTTGCATTAAAGAATTATAACTTATTCTTATATCTTGTAAATTATGAAAATAACTGTATCTACCATTTTTTATTATTGTGATCTACTATTTTTGTATTTTATTATTATTCAGGTACTTCAATTTTTTAAAATCATGACTTAAAATATATGCATGATATGTCAATGTTTTCACTGAATTCTTCTTATATTAGGTACAATCATTTTTGTAATAATTTTAAATGATTGGTTTTATTATTTTTAAAATAAAATAATCATTACAGTGTTCTTGTACAATTTGAGTATACAAATAATAATCTTATTTTCAAAAAAAATTTTCTTCATAAAGCATGAAAATATTATTTTCTATTTGGAATACTTCTTATACGTTAAAAAGTTTTTTTTATACGTAAAAAAGTTTTAAAAAAAAAAAAAAAAAAAAAAGGAATAGTTGTTGAGGAAGCTTTTTGCTAATTTAGTGTCAGCGGTTTTTATCATAAAGTACTATAATTTTTTGCAAAAATCGGGCAAAATTCGACTTTTTATGATGACCCAGGGCTAAAAATGCTTGTGTTAATATCTTTACATTGGTTCGGAAAAACAATCTAAGTTCCATACCTTTTAAAGGTGCTTATTAAAATTTTTAGTGTTCAAGAAAAGGTTTTTTATTATTGTTTAGGTGAACATATTTAATTTGTATCCCCTAAATAGTTATATCTTACAGAAAATTGAAAAAGCATCATTTTCCATTTTTAATAACTTCACTACCTTGTTTTGATCATTTTTTAAGAAAAAAATACTAAAATTTTTGTGAACAATAACTCATATCTCGGGAACCGTTCGATCGATTTTAAGTAGCCAGGGGTAGAACGTGAATTTTTTTATGCTTAAAGCAGTTAAATAATGAAGATACATCTATTTACTGCGTTACATACATTAATTTTAGTAATAATATTGTATGATTTTTCGGATTGTTTTTAAAATAGATTAATTTTTTTAATGTTTTTAGACAAAACTGAAACTTTGCTGCTATGTCGCTGTTTTAATGATATATACGTACCTGTTATATATATATATATATATATATATATACATATGTCGTAGGCGAATAGAAACTTCAGTCATTTCAGAACGGGCGTTCGTCTAATTGACGAGGCATTCAGCTAACTGCCTAAGACACCTCCGGCATTTAAAAAAGCGAGAATGATGATGTTTGAAATATGTATACTATGCACGTATTTTGTATCACATTGCCTTCAAATACTTACAGTATGGCGTTGTGTTGTAACATTTATTGAATAATTTTGTCATTTAATTATGTACAGGTGAAATAGTCTAAATGTTTTTTTGTTTCTAAAATAATTTGTTAAAACGCGCTAATGATGAATGGCTACTTTATTAGTATTCACAAAGAGGGTAAGATTTAAACATTATTGTTCACATCGATATTCAAGTGGACAACAAAGCTACTGAAGGCACGAGTATTCACAGAGTGTAACTCTCAAGGTAGGGGTTTTCAAACATTGCCCAATAATTTAATAAACTGAAATACATTTTGATTACCTCTCCTCTATATGATTTAATGACAAAATTGTTCAATGAATGTTACGACAAAGCGCTGTACTGTGAATGTTGCAAGGCAATCTCATACGAAATACGTGAACATTAAACATTTTTTCAAACATGATTGTTCTCGCTTTTCTCAATGCCGGAGGTGCCTCAGGCAGTTAGCTAATGAATGAAGTCAATCAAACGAATGAACGTTCTGTAAGAACTGAAATGTCTATCTACCGGCGCGGCGCACAGTGGTCTGAAAGGTAGTGAAAATCGGCAAAAATCCGATTTAAGAGGAGGAGCAAGTATGTAATATGTGTTTAGGCTTAAAATGATCCTTAAAA
>JAPYYV010003002.1:0-19282 GCA_030522625.1 Copidosoma aretas
CCGTCTGCTAGAATGTACTATACGATAGTATAGTTCTCTAGCCATAGCAGCGCCATCGGGCGGTGAGGCTAAGTACTTATCGGACCACCCTCGTAATATGGCACTTGAAAAAAAAAATTCCTAAAGTTGCATGAATGGTCTGAACACCAATATTTTGTCAGAATTTTGAAATTTAGCATAGCGGAATTAATATGGCGGTGGAAATATTAAGTGTTTGTGGATAAACATTGGAGCGTTTGAGTTGCTCAGATCAGGGCTATTCCACATAACATGACACTGGAGTGTCACACAACACAGCTTAAATTGTCATTTGGAACGTTTCCAATGAATAGGTGTCACGCGACCGTCTTTCAATCTTTTTTACAGCATTATCTGTATAGACTATCATACAGACCGAAATAACAGCATTTCAATCCATTGTTGTATGGTGAAAGACTATCACAACAATTCTTTTTATATGAATATGCAATAGTGGAAAGTAAGAGAATGAACTTTTTAAGAAATATTCAAACATCTTTTAGAATAAAGTGTTAATAAGGATTATTAGAGCATTTTATGAATAGTGCATCTATAATCTTCAAAAATTTAAAAATGAAAAAGTCATTAATCTTAATATTTTACCATCAACTTATATTAGGGGACCAAGATATATGCAACAACATTATTAAGATGCTATGTCAATTATGAGAAAACACGGGAAACCAGATTTATTTATAACCGTGACTTGTAAGCCTAAATTAAAAGAATTGAAAAAATTTTGAAAGAATTTCCAAAAAACACTGAAATTCTAAATAATGAGAGTAATCTTACACAATTGGTTATAAAACATATGCTCCATAGACCACATAATGAAAATACTCCATGTTATAATCAAAGGAATAGAATTTGTAAAAAGAATTTTTCAAAAAACTTTTTGCTAACTATAAAATTCAATGAAAATGTCTAACCTGAATGAAAAAAAAAGATTATTCTCATGAGAATCATATATGAGCATGTTCACACCGAACCAGCCACCCGGTGCGTACGCCACGTTTTTTCAGTAAAAGGCGCTTTTTTAAACTCCATTAACAGTGATGGAAAAATGGTAGAAAAAAAATATAAAAACATAAATCGATACATAAATCGAACATAACACGATTGAAGTTCTAAGCCCTATTGCGGAAAAATGCACTTTTTAAAATTTTTTTTTGTCGCACTATTCTAAATAGTAAGTCTTAAACTACAATCCCTCAAATTTTTAAGTTGGGAGGGCAAAAGATGAGGAGTAATAAACAAATAAAGACGACAGTGCATGGTCATATTGATACCTATAGGTATAGAAAGAGCATAGAATCGTCGTAGAGGTCCACGGTCATAACCAAGAAATTGAAGAAATAAGTACTATATATATACCCCTGACCACGTGCTGCCACCTTTGTTTGTCTATCACTCGCTTATTTTTTGCCCTCCCAACTTCAAAATTTAAGGGATCATAGTTTATTATTTGCTTTTCCGAAAGGAAAAGGAAAACAAATTTTTTTAAATGCATTTTTCCACAATAACGCTTACAACTTTAATCATGATTTTCTCTGTGAAAAAAAGGTTTAATCTAAAACCTTTCGCACTACAGGAAAGAGCAGATCCAAATCTATCGATTTATGTTTTTATAATTTTTTTCTACCTTTTTCCATCGCTTGTGAGTGAGTTGAAAAGCCGCGTTCTACTAAAAAAATGCGCTACGCACGCCGGGTGGCTGGATCTGCGTGGACGTGCTCATATATAAAATAAAAAACAGTCTTGGAAAAATTCGAGTTTTCAACCTAATGGTAATCTTTTCCAATAAATATTTGTTGATAAAATATAACTGTCACATAACCATAGAATGTTGCGCATTAATACAAAGTATCAAATATATTTTCGATTATATTCATTAGGAAAGTGATGGACCTTTTTTTAAAATACAAAAAAACAGTCAAAATTAAAGTAAAAATTGTACTGATACAGAAATACTTGATCAAATATCACAATTTGTTGATTGAAGATATTTAAGTCTGATAGCAGCCGAATGAAGGCTTCAAAAATTTCCTCTTTGCGGTAGAAGTCAAACAGAATTTCATTTCCCGTTTAATTAGAGAATAAACAAATATTTTTCGGAAAAAACAAAATTGAAGAGTCCTTTCAAAATTGGAAAACTACTTTAACAGCATAGTTAGAACTGAACAAAATTAAAGGAAGTGCAAAATCAATAAAATACGGTAACATTCCTGAATATCATACGTTTGGCAATACAACAAAAAATGGAACAAATGGAAAATTTTAAGATAAAATATAACAATTTGTAGATTATATATAGTCTCTTCAAAAGATCAAGAGATTTTTTTTAAATTGATTCGTAATAAAGTAGCAGGTAGAACATCCGTCACAGATTTAAATACAGTTAAAAACATTACATACGATACTTTCAAAGAAGCAGCTATTTCTATGGGGTTAGTAGAGCATGATTATCTAGTAGGTATCATTTTCGAAGAAGCTTGTAACGTTATGGACCCTTCTTAACTTCACAAATTTTTTGCATGGTTTATTATGTCTGAATATTTTTTAGGTAAAATTATTTGGAATGAATACAAGAAATTTTTAGTATAATATGGTAAAGATGATGAAAATAAAGCTCTTTCACATTTAAACACAATTTTTGTTTCTGAAAGTATTCCTTGTAAAGATTTTAACATGTCAAACCACCAGAATCAATGAAAATAAATTTCGATAGTGACAAAGATAGACATATTTTTTGTAAATATAAATTTTATGAAATGTTTTTAGAACCAAGCAATGATCAAAATATAACCTTCAAGGTGTGGTGGGTGAGGAAAAACATTTGTATAAAAAACATTAACTTACTATTTCTTATAAATTTAAAAAAAAAATGTAATCGATGGCTTGGACAGGAATTGCTTCTATTTTACCTCCTAAGGAAATGACTTCTTGCAGAATTTCAGACTTCCTTTAGATTTAAGTACTATAGAAAGTTCGTTCCTCCAGTTTGAATCAGATGAACAAAAATTATGTAGAGTAGAAAAATCATTTGTGTCAAAGCTTCTATGATTGTAAAAAAGACATTAGAAATAGTTGATAGAACTTTGAGACATTTATCATATGATAAAAAACCTTTGAGAAATAAAATAATGATTTCGGGTGAAGACTTTTGTCGAATTCTCCTAGTAGTCAAAAACAAAAACAGTATTAATATCATTCAAAAATCTATAAAAAATTCTAATCCAGGGGCATTATTTTATATTTTGTTACTAAAAAACTAATATACGTTCAATAGATAAAAAATGCTTGTTATTATTATTGCACATAGTACAAGGCAAAATTAAAAGTTCGTAAATTCATAAAACACTTTTATTAAACAAAAAAAGTTTGAGTAATATTTCAGGAAAGATAGGAACGTATTACAGTATTAATTATGTAACTTAAAAAAGAGTAGATAAAACAGATAAAGATATTTACATAAAATTTACGATAGGGTATTGAAGTAGTATTTAAAAAGGTCTTCTGTCACATGAATTAAATTTAAAAATTCTAGCCTTTGTTATTTAAATATATCACAAGGACTTTGCAATGTTACAAGATTAGAAATTACAAAATAACTTTAATACAATATTGAAGCTGAAATAATAACAGGAGGAAAAAAAAAATAGAGAATTTATTCCGTGAATAACACTAAGTACAGAAAATTCTTCGTGATTGCATTTGATTTTGTATAAAAACGATTCCCATTCAAGTAAGCTTTCTTCGTGATCATAAATAAAGCACAAGGTCAAAGTTTTGATGCCTCAGGGTTATATCTTCGGAAACCGTTAATTTCCTATGTAATTGTATGTCGCATTGTCAAGATGTATGATCTCCATTAAAAATTTTTATTCAAATGAAATGAATTAAAAATTCGGAATTAAATACGTAGTTTATGGGAAAATTTTTGAATAGCAAAAAAATTTTTTTCTACATAAATTTTACGTAGTTGTAGTTGTGCATAAAATAAAATTGACTACGCTCGAGATTATACTCTTACATATATAATACAGCTACGATAAACTTTCTTTCAACAAAGTTAAATACAATACCACAACTGGATTTACAACAACAAAAGCTTATTGCTCTAATTAATTTTACTCCTGAACTAATTTTTTTAAAACACTGGCAAAATATATTATCTTATTATAAGAATTGAATTGAGACATACTTGATTTTAATATTAGTAAAAATACATTCACCATTGATTTTATTCAGAAACATAATCATTGAAACCAAATTTTATCAATGTCAGACGTGTTAACTGAAATTTGCAAGTAAAGAATCATTATCAAAACATACAAAATTCATAAATAAAAGTTTTTTGTTGTAATTTATGTTAAATTATTACAATAGAAGAAAAAAAATATCCACGTCATAATAAAGAATGTGAAAGATAAATAAAAATTTTGATTTACAAAAAGTGACAGTTATTTAAAAAGCAATTATCACATACTAAGTCATATAAAATATCATAAAAAAAAGTAGAAAAAAAAATTCGTCAAAATTGTAGTAAAGGTGACTTAAGAGCAGAAAACTTAAATACACATCTGGAATTATGTAATAAAAAAAAATACGATAATTTATTTCAACATAATTATAACGGCCGTTAGTATCATTGCATTTTATACTTAAATTTAAATAACTCTGTTTTGCACGAGCTGATTCCTAATTCAATCAAGTATAAATAAGACCAAATTAAATATATCATATAGTTTTCTGAATTTTAAGCAAATACTAGCCCTCCACCCTCTTTAAAATATGATGGTTTTTTCTTCATTATTATTGTCAAATTCAAACCTATAAAAATAAAGCTAATACTTGCCCTGAAACCGTAAAACTTTATAATATGGAAAGATACTTATTTATATTATTTCAGATTTTATAATCACTTTTTTCAATGACTTAGTTAAATTAGAAATGAAATTTAATACTTTACTTGAAACTCTAAAACCTAAAATTCATGGAAAGTGTGTCTGAATAATGTATATTTAATAATGTAATAGTGTAGTCAAAATTTACAAAAAAAAACAAAAAAAGATGTTTAAGGGGAAGATGGGGGGAGATTCTGCGCGAAAGCTGATGGGGAGCGGGGGGGAACGGGGGGTGGGATCGTGGGAAAATGAACTTTAATATTTTTAGGTCAAATTTAACGGTAAGAAAAACAAAATTTACCTTATTTAGGGGGAGCTGGGGAGGTGGGTGGGGACTAGAAGGAGCAAGGGAGAGTAGAAGCAAGTGAGGTGAAGAAGTCTCTCCTCGCCCCCTCTACCCAACCTCAGCCCCCCTGACACTTTTCCATACCCCCCCTCAGCCCCCTTAGCCACCCTTTAAACAAGAAAATATACGCTTTATTTCTCTGTTCTTTTAATTAGTCGAATTTATTTGACCACCGCTCCCTCATGATTTCTCCACAACCCCCGTCCCCCACTCGAAAATTACCAAAATCACATAAAAAAAACCAATAACTTTATAACCCCAAAAAACCCTCCAACATTGTCAAACACAGCCGAAAACAACCGAGTGTAGCCAAAGCCACTTCTACCGTTGCTTATTACCAGCGGTCAACCGATGATAATCAAAGTCGCCCGATATAAGTCAACGATCCAATAAACCCAACAACCGTTTTACAATGTCAAACACTGCCCAAAACGACTATTATCGAATATTATAGAAAAGGACCCCCTTCTCCATAGCTCCTTGAGATTTTTTGTTCGGCCAGCATGACTTATTTGGAAAATAGACTGATGCACCACATGAATTGCATTCGGAACGCTTCGTTTTGATCATAATAATATATCTAAAATATAAAATAAATATTAAGATATAAAATATTTGAACGTAAATTTACAGTGTTGTTTTATTTCAGTTTTCTTTTCCTAAAATTTCAAATGTATTTAAGATGGCCTAACCGCATTTCACTATCGAAAAAATCATGAAATATATTTGATTACGCCTTCAACAATTGGCCTACGGATCTCCAAGTAAATTAAAGTTTAAAAAAAAACTTTTAATTACTACTGCACAGATTATAAGGCATGTTTAATAAATGATTTAACTTTATCTTTAATACCTATTGCCTAACATGCCTACCTTACCCTACCACAGTCTCAAATCTATTCTTTACGCTCAGAAAAAAAGGAAAAAGTTGTGGTTTTTCCTGTAATTAAAAATGGTTTAGCCCCTTCCCCCCCCGCCCCCCCTCAAACAACCGAAAAAACGAATGGAAAAAAAATAAAGCTATTGTGTAGAATACCTCATTTGGAGCTCCCACTTATTCATAATCCTCTGTCGTCTTTAACACTATTTGCTCTTTGATTTTCTTGATGCTACTTATTTGGGGTGTTGGCGAACAGAGAGCGCAGGGGGGCAAAATATAGTTGTGATGTGCAGGACTGTCAGCTTTGTCCCCCACTTTGCCTGACGCACGTCAACACTCATCCACGCTGCTCCACAGTTGCCCTGCAACTCCCCTGCAGCTTCTTCACAGATCCCTCGCAGCTGTCTTTCAAATCACATAGTTATTCTTTTATTTTTATGTGATTTTTAACCCAGCTTTTTCTTGGGTAAGCTCCCCGCGCTCTCTGATGCTCCCCAACGCTCTTCCACAAGACCCCCGCTAAATTTATCTTGCTCCCTAACGGTCTCCCCCACATAATTCCCCGCGTTATTTCGAATTATTTAATAAATTAAAAATTAAAAATTTTTCTAAATTATATAGTTGTAAGGAGAGAGACTGTCAGCTTACTTCCTTGCCCTCTCCCGCCCTCCCTTACACTCTCCCACGCACCCATACGCTCTATCACGCTACCCCGCAGGGTCCTCGCAAATAACGTAGTTGTTTGTTCAATTTTGTGTGATTTTGAACCAAATTCGCTCTTGGGTTGGCTCCCTGCGCTCCCTAACGCTTTAATGCGATCCTAAAACTCCCCTTGCTCCCCCGCGCTCTTCCACGGGACCATTTCGAAATTCATATGGCTCCCCCACAGTCTTCTTCGCATACTCCTCCCCATCAGTTTTAAAACTAGTTTATACAAACATGAGCTATTACGTGGAACTCAAAAAAAAATTATTTACATCGAAAGTTTTCCTGTATTCTGCTTTATAATCTTTTACCATTATTTTATTAGAATAATTGATAAATAATTTAGTATTTCATAAATGTATTTTAGAAAAATTATCAGCTCTATTTACCTGGTTTTTACACTTCTTAACAATGCTATTTATCTCATCATATGATACAATTGGTGAGAAAACCCATGCAATTAATCCTAATAAATACATTTTTACATTGCCAGTCGTTGGTTTCTTTTATCCTATTATTCAACGGTAAATAGACATTTAAATTTATCCGACAGCATTTTTCTCTGAAACATTAATATGTTTTTTATAAATGTCTTTGCAGAAATGTATTGGTTTTTATCACATTCACACGTTCACTTGATGTTAGTCGTTATTACCAAGGGACTATGTGATAAGATTTTTCTTTTTGTTTTTTTGAAGGTGCAAAGAAAAGAAATATTTAAAAAACACCCCTGGCCAGATAACTGGAGGTAGTATCGGATTCATCCGGGTGCCTAC
The DNA here is from genome assembly GCA_030522625.1 of Copidosoma aretas. Taxonomy (NCBI): domain Eukaryota; kingdom Metazoa; phylum Arthropoda; class Insecta; order Hymenoptera; family Encyrtidae; genus Copidosoma; species Copidosoma aretas. The sequence goes on from JAPYYV010003002.1 coordinate 7,633, forward strand.
CGACTACAGCTAATCTCCTAGCATGGAAATAATTCCATAAAGACAATCTCCCTTGAAGATAAAAATGTAAAAAAATAAAAGAGGAATGATTATAATAAGTAAGAAATTTGTAAAGGAGAATATGTTACCTTTGAATTCATGATTAACCGTATACATCTCAAGAATAACACTCAAAAGAAGTAGTTATTTATTTTATTTATTCAAATATTTAGAACAACCGAATAAACCTAATAAAAACATCCCGCTACATAAATGTTAATTTCATAATTCTTGATATACGAAACCAAGAAAAATATATGACATCCGTCGTATAGCAAATGGAAATATAAAGATGCTTTTTACCTGTCACACAGCAGACGGAAATATGAAGATGCTTTGCAACTGTCGCTCAGCAGGCGGAATTATAAAAATGCTTTCTAACCGTGGCACAGAAGGATGATTATTAAATTTGTCTTTCTTTTGCCATACGATAGGCTTAATAATGTACCTCTAATTTTTACAAAATAGCTTGAATTTCATAAAATTATGACCGTTATAGAGTATCTACAAATTTTTTAACATTCCCAAATGTTATACATCGGAAGTATGACAAGTTTCACATTACTTTTATTTACTTAAAGGTGTTTGCGTCATTACTTATCATCAAAAATTTCTTTCCAAACCACATTTTCTAATTTTTCGTTGTTTCTGATTCAAATTGCATGTATATATTATTAGAATCATAGTAATATAAAATGCTAAAATTAACGGGAATGGTTCTCTACATAAAATAGAATGAAGAGAAGATGTATTCGCCTCACGTAAAGTTATTTGAGGTGTAAAAACTTAAGTGTAATAACTAGGTGTATACACTAGGTGTATAAACTTTCTCTACTTATTATTTCTCCTTCTAAGTAGTATGTAAAGTATTTCGTAATTTTAATACGTGTCTCGTTACACAAACCATCCGCTGTACTCAAATTTCTCATTAGCATTACTATGGCGACTACTGTTAAATTTAATTTATATGGTGGTAGTCCCTCTCTAATACTATCTAGTATTTCTACAGAAAAATCTATATAAATATTATCATCTGATTTGTCAACCCCTTTATAAGTGGCTGTATCAACTCTAATAAACGATTTAGGTTCCTGGCATATTTTGCAATATTTTTTTTTTTTTAATATGCGTATTCAATATGAGATATTAAAATATTATTATTCTTTGAAGAATTTATATAATCATCAAAAATTTTTGCAGAAATATTATTAGTTTTCCACTCATTCGAAAGATGAATGAAATTGATTTTTCCTTCTTCTATTTTTAATAATAATTTGAAAAAATTTTCATCAACCGAGCGAGTATTTACATTAAATTTTAAAATTTTAAACAATGGCCAGAGATGTGAAAATTTAATTTTTTTTTCTATAATCATACTTCCATTACTATTTTTTACTACTGGAAGAATTTGACGAAAATCACCCCTAAAACTACTAATTTGTTACGAATAAACCATCATTATTATTTATATCACGTACAGTTCTATAAACAATTTTTTAAGGTTTTGAAATCTTTTGGGCTTCTTCCCAAATAATTAAATTAACTTATTTTAATTTTTTTTTATATAAATTAATTTCCAAAAATGCATTTTCAATATTTTGTAAATCTGACGGTAATCGAAACGTTCTGTGACTTGTATTTCCCTTTGGAAGTAGGACAGATGCTATACTGATCCATGACATTGATATTACGTTTTTTCCTTCGGAAATATAATATTGAAGCATTGTGTCACGGACGAATGCAGTCATATCATAAGAATACAAATAGTACAGCCGCTCACGGTGGCGCGCGGCGTCGACGGTCGAGGGGACAACGCATCGGCTTGCAAGTACGAAGTTATCCGGTTCGAGCCTAGCTCGGTTCCGCCGATTGTTTTATGTTAAAATGTTTTACCAAAACCTCCTGGACCATCAATAAAATAGATTTTTTCACTCTTCTAAAATATAGATTTAAAAATAAATTTTGGTCTTTATTTAATTGTTTATGCATTGTAAAAAAGATTCTTGCTGACACGATTTCTTCAAAGTGATCATTAATATAGCTTGTGTTGTATTGATTTGTTTCTGGTCACATTAACTTTTTAGAAGTTTTATCATCTAATTCAAAAACGGTTTTAATTGTAAAAAAATAGCATGATTTTTACCATTGAGATATAAATCTTCTGTAAAATATTTTTTATATTTATTCCATATTCTATATCTATCAATGTTTTCGGATAGGAGAAACCAAGCAAAGCATTTTTTTACTTGAAATAACTTTATTACACCGCAAGCATCATCAAAAATACTTTTAATATGTGAATCTTTTTCAATTTATCCCATAGCGATAGCCGTGTCTTTAAAAGTGCCATCAACAATTTGTTTATATATTTTTAAATCGGTGAATGATGTAGCTCCTTTTAATTAATTAAGTATCAATTTAAAAAACGTTCTTGATATTTTGCAGATATGACGTTTAATCTACTGATGGTTAAATTTTTTTTATACGTTTTCGTATATTCCATGTTTTTGTTTCATCGTCGAAAATATAGTATTCAGGAATGTTCTTGTACATAATCGATCTTGTAAAACCATCTTTTTCATTTATTTTAAACCATGCCGTAAGTTCTGTATCATAATTTTGTAATGACTTTTTGATACGATTTTCTTGAAAAATAGGTTTTTGTCTATTCTGAAGATAAACCGGTAAATTTATAACTGAATAAATCCTTCTACAAATTGGAAAATCTTGTAGTCTCCAGGCTGCTTCTATGAGACTTAAATATCTTCCATTAACAGACTTAGTAATTTCATCGTAAATCTCGCCCTCTAAACCAGCTTGTTTGATTTTGACAAATGCTTTATCGCTACCTTTATTAATTTAATCATATATGTATGCGAGACATGTTATTGACGCGCAATACTCTACCTTTCTGTGACAGTTGTACTTTAATAACAAATTTGACTTATAAGGCCCAACGATGTAATCATTGACTGGAATTACATCACTGTTCTTTAGTCTATAAATGTTGTTTTCAGAAGTATTATTTCTTCTTTTATACGCAGAATAACCATTGATATAAAATCCTGTACTTGAAGTGAAAAGTTTTGGAAATTTTTTTATACAAATTTGTCATCCAAATGAATGCTAAATTAATTATACGGACCATAAAGCATGTGTTTTATAACTAATTTTAAAATTTTCTCATTATTAGAAGATATCTCTGCAGATAAGTATTTAGCAATATCCTCTACTTTGACTATTATATCGTATATACATAAGATAATACTTTGCCAAAGATATTTTTCTTTGTTATAATATCAAGAAGAGAATGTAATTTTGTATGAAACAATCTAACAGAAATATTAGGTATATCATTCGGTGTGGTGTTTTTTGGAAAATTTTTCAAAACTAGCTTTGATTCCTTCTATTTTAAGTTACAAGTTACAGTCATAAACAAGTCAGGTCTATCATTTCTGCTCATGATAGCCATTGCATCCTGAAAATGTTGCTGAATGTGTATTAATCCACTAATATATTGAGACGGTAGAATAACAAGATCTCCAATTTTTTTATTTCCGATATTTCTTTAATCATTTGATGCACTATTTATAACATGATCCAATAGAGCATGAAAACATTCAACTTTTAAATTATTCTAATTATTTTGAAAAAATGAATCCTGTTACTTTCTACCATAATGCATGAATGCAAAAAAAATTACTGTGTTAACACAGGTCCCATGGTCAAAGTTTTAATAAGGTAAATTTATAATTACAAAATCACTGTTTTCTCACGGTCATTTGTATGTAGCTTTATCTCGTTGTGAGAATCCTAATAATATATACATTGAATTTCAATCAGAAAACAACAATAAATTAGAAAATATAGTTTAGAAAAAAATTTTTTAATTTAAATTAAGTAACATAAATAGCTTAAAATAAATAAAAGTAATGTAAAAATTGTTATACTTCCGATGTATGACGTTTGAAGAATGTTAAAGAATTTTTAGATACTTTATTACGGTAATAAATTTTATAAATACAAACTATTTTGTAAAAATAAGAAGTATATTATTTAGCCTGTCATATGGCCTGTAAAATATTCTTCTATACAAATTTCTAACTTATTTTGATCATTCCTTTTTCACTTTTATACATTTTTATCTTCAAGAAAGATTGCCCTCATGGACTCATCTCTATGCGAGGAGGTTAGCTGTAGTCGGTAGGCACCCGGCTGAATACGAGACTACCTCCAGTCATCTAGCATGGGGTGTCTTTTAAAGATTTCCCCTCCTCGCGTGTTAAAAAAAAAAAAAATAACAAGAACCTTATTACATAATCCCTTGGTTATAATACGACTTGAATCATGTAAAAGTGGTAGAAACCAATATATTCCTGCAAAGACATTCATAAAATATAAATTATTGTTTCAATAGAGATTATTTACATAGGTTTACTCACTCATTGTATTATATGATGAGATTAATACCATTGTCAAGTAGTGGAAAAACCAGGTCGATAGAACTGATAATTTTCCTAAAACACATCTAGGAGATACTAAATTATGTGTCGATTCTTTCAATTAGATAAATACTGAAATATTATAAAGCATAATAAAGGAAGACTTCTGATAACATAATTAATTTTTTTTGTGTCCCATGTAATAGCTCATGTTTGTATTATATAATTTTAAAAACAACGGGGAGCAGTATGCGGCGGAGACTGCGGGGGAGCCAGATAAATTTTGCGGGAGTCCCGCCGGAGAGCGTTAGGGAGCGGAGAAAGTGTTTGGAATCGCATTAAAGCGTTAGGGAGCGCGGGGGAGCTGACCCAAGAGAGAATTAGGTTTAAAATCACGTAAAATTGAACAAAGAACTATGTAATTTGCAGAGGTGCTGCGGAATAGCGTGAGAGAGCGTACAGGTGCGTGAGAGAGCGTGCAGAAGGGTGGAAGAGGGCAGGAAAGTACGCTGACAATCTTGCCCAATAGAACTCTATAATTTAGTAAAATTTTTCATTTTTTGTATCAAATAATTCAAAATAATGCTGAAGATCACTTGGGGGAGACTGCGGGGAAGCAAGATAAATTTTGCCTGGGTTTCGTGGAGAAGCGATGAAGAGCGTAAGGGGGCGCGGAGGAGCCCAAGAAAAGAATGGGTGAAAAATCACGTAGAAATAAAAGACTTCGTGATTTTAAGGAAAGCTGCGAGGGATCTGCAAGAAAGCTGCAGGGGAGTTGCAGGGCAACTGTTAGGCAGCGTGGATGATTGTTGGGGTGCGTCGGGGAGAGTGGGGGAGACAGCTGACAGACCTGCACAACTATATTTCGCCCCCCTGCGCGTTCCGTTTTCCAACCCCCCAAGTAAGTAGCAACAAGAAAATCAAAGAGCAAACAGTATTAAAGACGACAGAGGATTATGAATAGGTGTTAGCTCTAAATGAGGTATTGTAAATTACAGCTTTTTTTCCTATTCTTTTTTTCGATGGTTTGGAGGGGTAGGGCTCAACCATTTTAAATTATAGGCAAACCCACAATTTTTTTTTTTTTCTGAGCGTAAAGGATCTGTTCAAGAGAGCGGCAGGGCAAGGGAGGCATGGTAGACAATAGGATTGAAGATAAAGTTAAATCATTTATTTAACATGCCTTATAATCTGTACAGTAATAATTAGAAGTTTTTTCTTAAACTTCAACTAGCTTGAAGATGCGTGGACTGATTGTTACCAGCGCAGTAAAATGTATAAAGTAAAACAACACTGTAGGTATACATTTAAATGATATATAACTTGATATTAGAATTCTATATTTGAGATAGATCATGATGATCCAAAAGAAATGTTCTAAATGCAATCTATGTGGTGCATTTGTCTATTTTCCAAATAAACCGTGTTGGCCAAGCAAGGATCTCAAGGGGATATGGAAAAGCGGAGTCCTTTCCTATAATGTTCGATAATTTTTGAATGTTATAAGGGTTATTGTTTTATTGACTTTTTAGGGTAATCCATACGAATAAGCAACGGTTAAAGTTTTTTTGGCTACAACCGCTTGTTCTGGGCAGTGTTCGACGATGTTAGAGGATTGTTGGTGTTATTGGGTCATTGACTTATGTCGGGTGACTTTGATCATCATCGGTTGATCACTGGTAATAAGCATCGATAAAAGCGGCTTTGGCTGCAATCGATTGTTTTTGGCAGTGTTTGACAGTGTTGTAGGGTTTTTTGGGGTTATTAAGCTATTGGTTTCTTTTATGTGATTCCGGCTATCTTCGATTTAAAGAGTGGGCTATGGATACAATCTGAAGGGAGAGGGTCTATAAATCCCGACCAACGTAAATAACAGAGAAATAAACATTGTGCTGGAAGATTTGTCTGCGCACAGAATGGTAGCTAATGAACGAGAAGCAATAATGCTGTTAGGTGATCGGGTAAAATCAGAAATCAGGAAGCAGTCAGCCCAGTCAGCAACTAAGACACGACCTTTGCAATGAACAATGTAAATACATATATTACTATATATATAGTTAGAAGGACTAAAAATATTCCGCCCCTCTCAATACCCCCGCAACCCCCTCAGCTGCCTCTCAAATCACAGGTGAATTCGTTATATCTTTACTTGTTTTAAGTGATCGTCATTTGTGTATACCCACTCTCGACCCATTTTTGAGAAAATTTTAAGGATTTGTCGATCCCCCCCCCCCCCACCTGAAAACTTCAAAATTTTGACCCAATGCTTATTTTCATAGACGAAGATGGCCGAAGTTACCAAAAAGACACTATGTCGCCGAACTCGGCCGATAACATACAAGGAATTTCGATTACAGACGAACTACCTTACGATAGCCCTCTAACATCGTCGAATATTGCCGAAAACAACCGGATGCAGCCGAAGCCGATCCTTTAAACCCACTTAAAACTTTTTATTTTTCCCACACAATCAATTTATTATGTAGACAGATGCTAAACAAAAAAACAGACTATTAAAGCAACAGTTATGAAAAGATAACGGCAGAACCGTAAGCTCTAGCTCAATACGAAATAAAAATATGGTACAACTTAAGTACCTAAAACCAAATAACCAAATACACTCGCACGCTTACAAGGTAAAGATACGTATTATGGGCAAGTTACTCGACGACATTTTACTTATCTATTGATTTTGAAGAAACAACAACAATAACTATTAATGTTTTGGTACCATTTGAAGTGCTAGACTTTAGAGAACAAATTTATACAGCAAAACTGACAAAAAAAAGTTCACGAAAAAAAATTTAAGTGAATACAAAACCTAATCGTTTTTTGTATATATTATGGGCCTCCTGTTTTTAGTTGTTACATCTGGCCCATAATATATGTCCATATTATAAGCCACGGAAAAAATTACTTGTACACATTAAAAAAAAAATTTTGTATTCTAAATGTTATATATTTTTACAATGTTGTGTTTGTAAACAAATTTGTATTTGTAAATAAGGAATATTTTATAACCAAGTATAACTTAAATATTTTTATACAAAGAACAATTTAAGTTACTATAAGCTTAGGCAAAATTATTAAGATTCCTTTAGCTCGGTTTTACATCTTTTAACATTTAATTTCTTTAATCTATCGGTAATAGCTTTTGTCGCTTCTTTGGCTTCTTTTATTCCCTTCTTTTTTTTATCCAACAATTTTTTCCTTTCTGCTAGACACATCTTTTTTTCTTGCGCTTCTAACTCCTTTTGGTTTTTCTGATTTTTTTTTTAAATACAAAAGTCCTAAAACTTGTTTGGAGCTGCAATAGCTACCATCTTCGGCTTTTAAGATTTTTTCAAGATTTTCTTTTTTTTTTAGGTAAATAATCAGTGGGTATTATGAAAAAATCAGATATGCACTTACGTTTAAGAGTACCTTTAAGTAAATGGAAATATTGCAATAAAATGGGATACTTTTGGAGTACAAGAAATATAGAAGAAAACATAACGTAAATATAATGGGATTCTATTTGAGCTTCATAATTTTTTAATTAATGTCATCCTCAGAAGATAATTCCTCATTATCTTGACTAACAGTTGGGGAGGGATTGCTCAGTAATGAGGTTTCGCCTAAAAAATTTTATTAGATGAAAAATAGTCAAGTTCAACGTTAGAGCAAAAATATAAAAATATATATATTTACTTTTAGTACATTTTTAGTTGATTCTTCATTGATTTTATTCGGATTATTGGTCGAGCCACTTGATTAATACACATTGATATTTTTTTCTTCAAAAAAATCAACATACTCTATATCAACATCATTTGATAAGGTAAAACTGCCACTAGACTCTAAATTACTTACTGCGTCATCACCAATCATAGGGATTTGTTCAATCTCTAAATCTTTAATATTATCCTGAATTGTCTTACTATAACTAATTATAGAACAAACAATGTGTGATCTTTTAGTCACCGGTGCAAGTAGAATTTTTTAGTCGATGAGAACTACTATAAGTTAAAAAAGTGCATAAGAAAACATCTTCAACTTTCATTCTTGCAAAAAAATTAAACGTAATTATATTTTGAAAATTTCTCAAGTTTTTCAAAATTACGTAAGTCAAAAAAATTAAATTCTAGCTAGGAAATTTTGTCACATGAAAAGTTCATCGAAGTGTATGATAAATAGCAAACTGTTATGCTCAAATTTATAAATAAAAGTATAATAAAAAATAAATAAATGTTTGTTAAAAAGTGTAAATACGATTGAAGTACAATAATCGATTCTTCCGACAAAAGAAATGTATAAACAAAAATGTGGAAAAATAAATTATAGGTAACCACTGTTGTTCTACTATCTTATGTTGTAAATGAAGTGCCAAGAGTTTCTGCTGACTGCGTAGAAGCTAATTCTTCATCATCTTTCTCTATCCTCTTCGAATTTACGTTCACATTTCCTTTTAGTCTTATATAATACTAAAGCAAACCTTCTAATTTCTTATCACTATTCTATATTCCACTTGACTCAGATACTTTAAAATCGTTTTGTAATTCTTGTTCAAGAGATTTTTCCAATTCTACCAGAAAGCTACTACCTACTTACTAAAGAGCTAGTTCTGGTGTTGCTATGACATTTCTTGTTTTTTTTATTGTATATATCATAATCTGTATAATTTTTGTTAAAAGGCCATAATAGTAAAAAAGGCTTCAGCCTACTAAAATACGATTATGATGGTATGTAAAATCAAATACGCCAATAAACAATACTTTGAGAAATTTTAGGACAGATTAAAACTTCAAAGTCTTTTAAGTGGCAAATTCCATCATTTGTGAACTATTCAGGGGTTCAAGTAATTCTTGTGACTTCTGCTCATACATAACATAAACAATGTTTTGATGAATTTTAAGTATTTGTCAGTGAGTCTACAGTTTTTACTATAACTATATAGTTGTCTGTCAACCGTGGCTGACCCAATGTCAACGTCGTTATTTGCTTGCCATTCACGTATTTTTTTCTCCAAAAATATGTGGACGTGTGGTCCGAGTGTTGCTCTTTTAATTTGTGTAAATTTTATTTTTGAAAACTGTGGCGAATTTCAGAGAAACGCCAAAAAATACTAAGATATATTTCAACACAAAAAAAGGTTTTTGAGCAAAAAATAATAGCACAATCATAAAGAGCAGGACAAAATCTATCGATTTATATTTTTTTATTATTTTTCTAGATTTCTCTTAGTCCGTACGAGCGAGTTGAACACAGTGTGCCCAAACAAAAGATGCGTCGAGCGCACGGGGTAGCCCGATCTTGCTAGACGCGCCCATATACGGAAGCTTGAGGCGGGCAAGGTGGGCATGCATTTTGGAATGAAATAAAAAAAGAAAAAGGGGAAAAAAAGATTTGGATTTACAAATGTCATGTTGGGTTTAAATGCTAACATATTATGATGTATATGACAAATGGAGGCGGGAACGGTTAGCCTAGAAATAGGCATAAGAAAAAGGGAATAAATTTACTATTTGCACAAAACAAAAATGTACAAGAGCAGCTGGCCTTATACATAACTTATCAAAGAATTAACAAACTTAATAAATAAAGATAATACATAATAAGAATAAGAATTATAGCACATGAGAAAGTAGAGGATTTAAAAACGATAGCATGTATAAACAGAGCAACGAAGGAAAATAAACTCGATAAAATCAAAGATAATTATACAATGGAAAGGAAGACATTTGTAAAACAGAAAATACAAAAAAACTATATGGTAATTGACAACTCCATTATCCAAAAAATTTTAAAAAAAAGGAAAAAAGCCGAGAGAGAAAAATAAAGCAATCAGAAAACATATTGGTGAGTTTAGAAATTTATAAGTGATGGATTGTAGGATCTGCAATAAAAAATAAAAAAATCCATATAGCACACGTATCTATGTACGAGGAAAAAAACAACAAATGAAATTAATCATATCAGTCAGAAATATAGGATTTAATGATAATGAAATGATATGCAGGTGGGAGATGATTCATGTGAAAATATAAGATATTCATGTATGTAAATAACGAACAACAGTGAAGATTCAAAGTTCGAAAATATGTTATGCGTTATAATATATTATATTCTACAAATGTAAAAATAAATTCTAACATTTTGTTGCATGTTTAATCAATTATATAAGTTTCTTTATTAAAAATAATACAAGTACTAATATAACAGAATAAGAATTTTTAATAGTTACAAAACAAAAAAAGGAAATGTAGAAGTATGTAAAAATCTATATATAAAAAATGAATATGATATCTTATCATAAACTTATATCCATAATTAATTCTAAAATGATCAAAAATAACGAAAAAAGGCTTAAAACTATTTCTGTAATGCTAATTATTGCGTTAATATTGTATACATACACATATGTATCAATATTAACCTTAATTTCCAATTAAAGTCATTGTCAGTATTGAATTATTAACAATTATTTGATAAATCAGTAAACTCATTTTATGTATTGACTATGTTCGTTCAAATCATTAGCAAATTTGTATAAGATCGCTTTGGTTAATTGTGTTTGTACGCATAAATGTGTATTAAAAAATAAACTTTTGTATTTATTATTTAGACATGAGTATAATAATATTTAAATATGGGGGTTGGCACGCAGAGCACGCGGGATCCCAGCCCCACTCAAATATGTATATATATACATATTAAAGATGTTACAGCTAAAGAAAACGGGTAGAATGCAAAGGTAGTCAATGCAGTTTGAGGCGTAAGAAAAGAGCTAAAGTAGAAAGTTTGATTCAGAGATTATTTCTCGTAGATTTAATGATAAAACTATATTGCCTATACAAAGCAGAGACTTGCGTATGGCCAAAGAAAATAATATGTAGATAAATTAGAAGGCATATTTAAAATATAGTGTTGGATTTAAATGCAAAGACACAAGACTATGTATGTAAAACGGAGGGAAGCTGTGTAAGCATATATTGTGGGATAAAAAATGAAAAAAAAGGTAGATTTAAAAAAATTATGTTATGTTTAAATGAAAACACACCAGGCTATGTATACAAAATGAAAGCAATAAAGATTAGCCTAGGAATAGACATTAGGAATAGACATAAGGGCAGAAAGTTACTCTTTGCACATTTTAATAATGGACAAGAGCATGAGGCCATGTGTATGCT